>QLTV01002105.1:1220396-1249754 GCA_003457575.1 Thermophis baileyi
ACCTAAGTGTAGCACACAAAATTATCTGCTACAATGTCCTACCTGTCAATGACTACTTAAGCTTCAACCGCAACAATACACGAGCACACAATAGATACAAACTTAATGTAAACCGCTCCAAACTCGACTGCAGAAAATACGACTTCAGCAACAGAGTGATCAATGCCTGGAATTCACTACCTGACTCTGTGGTTTCTTCCCCAAACCCAAAAAACTTTAACCTTAGACTGTCTACTGTCGACCTCACCCCATTCCTAAGAGGTCTGTAAGGGGCATGCATAAGCGCACCAGCGTGCCTACCGTCCCTGTCCTACTGTCCTATTGTCTTCATCTATTCACTTTGATTATGTTTATGTTTATACCTATACCTGCTATCTTGTACATGTTTGACAAATAAATAAATAAATAAATAAATAAAATAAATGTGTGAAGTTGAACTTCGAGCATCTTGGCTAGAGAATTTGGAGAGTTGAAGTCCACACATCTTAAATTTGCTGAGATTGAGAAACATTGCAGCAGGGAGGGTAGTACATAGGACTAAGAGGACTAAGACTCAACATTGCCTAGTTAGGAACAAGTCTCCAAAGTAGCCTGCAAAGTTATGCAACACTTTAGCATCATCCATTCATTCGCAGAGGGGGAAAATTGACTTGTGATAAAAGCTAACATCTGAGAAATGTTGCCTGCTAGATACTTGGGAATAGGACTTTCAAAGTGACAGCAGATTTCAAGGATAGCAAAGAATAATGTGTCCATTAAAGTGGCACTATAGCTGACTGAGGGGTTGGAAAAGCTAAGCAGAGTTGGGAGACTACAAAAATACCAGGGCTTTAGACTAGACAGGGAAGTGGTGGGGTGGGAGACGGGGAAAGCTAAGAAAGCAGCAGTGATAGCCACTTCCATGGCACTGCTTGAAAACAATGTGTTTGCATCCATGACAGCACCCGAAGCTGAGCTCAGTTTGAGGCAACTTCAATTTTAGAAGTTCCTTATTACTGTTATTAGAGCAAGTCTGATTTTAACAGGGAGATAACAAAACAAGCATTTGGAAAATCCCATAGTGTTGCCAATATGTCAGGAAAGCTATTAAATAATGTTAAGAATTTAGGAAATACAAAGGAACATTTATTAATATTGGCTTCATACAGCATTGAGTTAGATAGGAAGATGATGTGGTTTTAATGGCAACACCTGCCAAACATAGGCAGGAAGTGAAGTTTGTGTGCAATCTGGAGGAAATGCCTTTTAAAGCTGGGCTTACTGCACTGAAAATGGTATGTGAAGGCTAAAACTGAAAACTGGAAATTAGATGCATCAGCAGTAGCTAATGTCCTGGCTGGAAATCAATGAACCTGCAATATCTGGAGGCTATCAAGTTGAAGAAGGTTACCAAGTTCTAGCTGCAAGGTTACTATTAGCAGGTAACCAGCAGGTCTTTTAGAGATGAGCCAGCCCTATTCTCAAGACACAAGCAAAACATCATAAACTGTTTAGAAGGGAGATTTCCTCTGTGACTTTAGATATGATTGCCAATGAAATCCTGAGTATAAAATTGTACCCTCCACCCAATCATTTCAAGTCAGTGTTCCTGGAGACATTTTACAGCCAGCATTACAGTTGATGCTATGAGATATGGCAGAGTTTACACAGTACCAAATGCAGGTTGAATGTACTATAAAATCCTTGTTGGGAAACATTGTATCATCTGAAACAATTGTTTTCAGCCTTGTTTTCATCCTGCTGCTCTTTTATATCAAATTGTTTGCTTTTCTTTTAACTAGATTTTGTAGGTGATTCTGGAAGTTACATATTCCTCACATTCACCTAATCTGCCTCCAGTTTTACTTTTTTATGTTATTTATTTAATTTATATTCCCTCCCACCTCCAGTGTTACAGTATGTATTTCCTTCACAGCAGACTTCAAGGACTGTTGCAGTAGGGCCAGGATATTGAATTTGCAAATATCTAGATAGCCAATAGATGGCAGCAAAGAGATATTGAGAACTTTTTGCTACTGAGGTAAGGTACCCATTATAGGCTAATTGTCTATGGAGATTCTCAGTCATCAAGGTCTGGTTGTCCCAAAGGTGCTTTTTTCCCCCCAAAAGGCAATTGGACTTTGTTTTTCCTTGAAGACATTTCGTTCTCATCCAAGAAGCCTCTTCAGTTGTGACTGAATGGTGGAGGTGGGAAGGATTTATATTCATCGAAGTCATCTGGTCGTTAGCATTCTTTCTGAGAGTTGTTGAGGCCACTTGAAGGTTTCTTTGTGCCCTCAGGGTCACCTGAATAGTACAAATGGATATGGAACCTTCTTGGAACTGCTGAAAGGACTGTGTTGTTACAAGCTCATAGAAATATCCACAGTGCTCTAAAATTGCAGTTCAAAGAACAGTCCCCTCCACATTTCTGGGTTCATCTACAAGCAGATTTTCTGGAACTATCCAAGAGGGATATAAAAGTATTGATGCCTTTCGTAATGACATACATGTACGAAAAACCATTCTCTGCTCTCATTTATCTTAAGAAAAAGCATAGAAACCAGCGGTGGGTTGCTCCCGGTTTGGCCCGGTTCTGCAAACCGGTAGCGCCGGTGGCGGGAGTCTCCGCCCACCCAGAAGTGCTGCGCGCGTGCACAAGCATGCACGCGAACCAGTAGCAAAGGGTTTTAGAACTCACTACTGATAGAAACTGCTTGAAAACGTAGAGTCAGAACACAGAACACAAGTTTCACTTATTAAGCCAGATATAACAAGGTTTGTGAGTGAAATGCAGCACCAGCATTCTTATTAGTTGTAATTATATGAACATAATATGTTCCCCTTTTCCTAACAGCTTACATTAAGTGAAATACAACCTGTAAAATTATATTCATACCATTTTCTAGCTTTCATTTTCACCTGACTTTTGTATGCATATATTTTATTAATGGTTCCATGTGCTTGTAGTTTCACTGCTAGTATAGTTGGTGAGGCCTACTTTAATTGGGCGGTTTTTGTCTTAAAGACATTTTCTTAACCCAACATCCCACTTTAGAGCCACCATGGGGCTGAAGTTCCTCCAGATGGTGGGCCTGGATTCATTAACAAAAATATATGGTGTCTTAACACAGACAAACAAGGGGGGAGGTAAGCCGAATTGTAAAATCTTTTCATCAAATTCTAGTGTAAATATTGACATCAAATTCAGAATTAGCTCATCAAAATACGCTAAAATGGTCCATTGGGGTGAAAAGATACTTTTACTTTAAATTCATCGTTGCAATAAAGATATTATAATAGGAGTGTGTGCATTAACAGATTTCCCCTTCTCTCTAAATTTGAAGGCTCTTCGTCAGAAAATTGAAATAAATATTTGATGCAGTCTAGTGCTTTAAATCTTGAATTTAGTCTTGGTGGTCTATGGCCATGCTCTGTGGCCACAAAAGGTATTTAAAGGGGGTCCATGGTGAAGAAAAGGTTGAGAACCACTGTAATACAGGAACACTCTCTCTTTCAATAGGCTTAGTAGAGATGTTGCATTTAGGGAGTTTGGATCAGAAGTTTTCATGGTGTCTGTCAATATTTCCCTCCCAGCATAGTCATTACTGAGAAGTCCTGGGTTAGTACTTTATATAGTTCATTCTTCTTCTTTGTAGATTGACTTAAACATGGAGCAGAGAGGAGCAATTAAAGGGGGAAAGACTAAAAAACAAACAAGTACAACACTTTCCAGGATACAATCCCAGCCCATTCCGCACATCCACAATCTTGGCCACTGCTGAGAAAACAGAGGTGGAAAAATCTCTAGCCTTTGCTACCAGAATGTGATCATTTATTATGTCACATGTAAAAATCCACCTTGCATATGCTCTTGTTTTCCCCAAAACACCAGGGATGGTCCTGTAACAATAACAACCATGAGAAGCAGTTGCCTTCCTTTTATTTCTTGCTAAGTGAATACAATCATTTGGATGTAGAAAAGCTGCATGGACCCCAGTGTAGTTCATTCCATGCTGGGATCCTGTGACTTGGTTAGAGAAGGTGAAATATCGAGGCGGGTGGAAATCATATGTATGCAAACAGACAATCTCCATGTGTGAGTCACTGTCCTCTAAACAGTGCCTCACCCCGCCTCACCATTGCCTAAAGGAGACTTCCTCTGAGTAGGAAAACTTCCTTCCTCCATCCAGTGCAATCTGGTGGGAACACCCAAGTCACACTGCATGCTTTCTCAGGCATTCAATCTCTTTGTGACTGTGAGAGGCACAGGAGAGAAGGGGAACAAGCTGAGATATTTGTAGAAGAAACCAATTGCTCACTTTGGGCTCGAATGCAAGGGGTCTAAATCCATGAGGCTGAAAACACCTGTGTCTGCTGGATGTGGCCTGAATGAAACAGGCAGCCCAGAGCAGGGCGTGGTGAGCTCATCGTTAATGTTTCTTTTCCCTCAGCAGGGTTTTTCTGACTTTATCATTCTGGACTAACATCAAAGCTTCCCTTGGAGTCCAGATTGATACTCCGAACAGGATGGATTACTTTTGATCTTCCCGAGGGCCCTGCACCTCAGGATACTTGCAACAATGAAGAACTGGAGGCAGAGCGTCCTGCTTGAACATTTTCCCACAAAACTTTTTTGACTTTCTTAACTCGCCAATCTCTTATTGTGAAGAAGCCAAGAGAAACGTTTGCTTTGAGATATTCCTCCCCACTGATCGTCACAGAGTTTAACTTGGGGGGGGGGGACCAGAGGCAGGTTCAGACCAAACACACAAGTCCAGGCGGCTCCTGACACAATCAACAAGGAAGAACCAGGCCACACCTGAAGAGGCAGGACAGATTGTGTGGACGGAGACAAGAGAAGAAACTGGCGAGATGTGAACCAGCAGGTAAAACCGGGGACTGAGGTGGGATCCAGATCAGGCAAGCCAAGGGTGGGGAAGCTGAGGCAGGAATCTAACAGCATGGGAAACTGATCGAGGGACTCTTCTTTTCCAAAACGTTGCTCTAACAACTGGAATTTGAGCGGTAGCTTTTGATTGGCTACTAAGTGTTTGGTTCCAGGCTTCGGTGCTTGTCTGGGCAGGCCTCTCTTGCGGGGTGGAGAAATTGAATTCTGCCCAGTGCATGAAATGCACTGAAAAGGTTAGGAATTGCTTCCCGGCAGCTTTATGCTAATTGCCACCATCATGAGACCCCTTGGTGCATTCAGCTGATATTCTGTATATGAAGGATGACCTCTCTGATTTACAAGCCACTTCAGTATAATCTGTAGATTGTAGGGATTCTCCCAATGGGGTTAAGGGCAATGAAACTGTGATTCAGATACCATCTAAGCTACTGGGTTTCCCTGAGGCCTTGAGATATTTTCCAAGCTTCCATTTTCACCGTCTCTAAACTATTAGGAACAACGAGACTGCGCCTACTGCAGGTGGAAAACACAATCAATAACGATATTTTCTTTGGAAGCACTAAATAAATTGTAGGTGCATCTGTTGATTAGAGCACAGTTCTTCAAACTCTATCGTGAGGCAACAATTGCAACCACAACAGTATAATAAATCAAAAACCTCCCCAAAGTCTGGAAAGAAGTGACATTTTGGAAGTCCAAGCCCTCTTATTTAGTGGATACCCATAGTTTTGCACTTGATTCACTAAATCAGTGTATTTAACATTTTTTTGTCCTTGGCCCCCTTCCAACCTTGTTTTGCTAGGATCTGCTAGGGCTACTGTCCAGCTCCCATTACCAATAAAAAAGATTGCCATTTACAAATTATAAATATATGTTTTTATTTATAATAAATACAGTATTTGCAGTATAATACACTTTGTCTTTGTGTGGTCCCTTTGGCACATGCTTACATGCTGTGATCCGCTTGAACTTTTCTAGGACCCTGAGGAATCATATGGCCCCCGAGTATGTTGTGAACTGCTGAATGAAATAATATATTTGTCTTGGTGGCGTAGGCTGGCCTTTGATTTCATAATGCATCATCATACTTTTCATATCAGGAGAAGTGTGCTTTTATTTTTTGTTTGATTTATTACCGGTAATTATATCCTGTCCAACACACCTTTCTCTTCCTATTTTCCCCACCACAACAATCCTGTGAGGTGGGCTAGTCTGAGAGAGAGTGACTGCCCAAAGTCATGTTCCTGAGCACCAAACCTTGTTGTACTCAGGCATAGCCTCTCCACACTATTTGTTGCTTTATTCTGAGTAACTGGTTTTATTCAAATCTGAATTTGCACTACAGTTGGCCTAATATATATTTAATATCCCAGCCTTCCAGGGGAGTGTCCTTGTACATGGGCAGATATTTTTTCCTCTTGACTGAATAAGGGAGTTGTCCAGACATGTAATAAATTGCTTGCAGTTTCCTAGGAAATAAGGGGTCCATGCACATAAATGGGAATATATTAGTGTGGAGGATCAAGACCATCTCTTTTCCAGATAAATGATTCCAGGATAGATAGAAGCTTGAATTTTTCAGTACAAAAGTTGTGAGCCATCCAGTTGGGAAAGAAAAACATTTCTCTCAGGAGGTTCTCAATTTTTGTATCAAGAATCTTCACATAGATAATGAAGGAAGGGAATAAATTCCTTGTGTACAATAATGCATACCTGGTTCTATCCATTGTATGTACTTGTCCAAAAGCCAGATTTATAAGGAAAGTTCTAAAAGAGTTCTTTTTGTATACAACTGTACAATATTCTGTAACTTTTAAGCCTGAGTATATTTACTAATATATTTTTACCTTAGCAACATGGATCTATTTTTTTTTATTTCCCCATTTGAAGGCATGTGTTTTCTGTCTCAATATTAGAGTAGCCAATTTTACTTCATTGTTTCATGAAACAAAGCAATACAAGGAAAGTGGTGTCTGACATCAGTAGCCTTCCTCTATGGGGAAGTGGTAAGTTTTTCTAAGAGAGTAATGTTATGCATTAAGCTGAAAGAAGTTCAGAGATTTGTAACCTAAATACAATAGCAAAATAAATTTTATTAACTTTTTGTTCAAAATATTTATTTCAGCATTTTACATAGTTGGGGAAATAAGTACTTGGGGGGGGAAATAATTTTTTGGGTATTATATTCTTTCAATTTTATTTCTCCTGAATGAAAAAGAATCTTTATTCAATCAATGACTATAAAGAACTTACATACCTAAAACTGATACTGATTAGCCAATTAGATAAACAAATCAATCAAACTGCTGCACATCTTACATGATACTTGACAAAATTAGGGCATTCTTAAGGAAATAAAATAATTTCAATCTGAAAATAAAAGTTTAAATAAAATGATCAGAGTGATCAGGATATTTAATTAGGTGTTGGTTTAATAGCTCATGATGATTGTCAACAAAATGCAAAATATAATAAAATATGTACTGTTTTACTATATAAACCTTTGGCTTCTGTGATACATAGCTATAATTGGACATATTTAGTACTATGGATGTGACAAGAAAAACTATATGGTAACTGTAAATTGTATTGTTAAAGCTGCAGGTATGCAATCCTAAACTCTATTTTAAAAAGAAATGGAAAAACTAAGGATGTTATCTTGCTTTGTAAACTTCTAGCAGGATCTATTCAGTCAGAGTTTAACACAAATTTCTGGGTCAAATAGAACTTTGTTCTTATCTAGTATGCAAAACCAGAGAGAAAGACCCAGTCCCAATAATGTTAGAAACCTCTGCTCTAGTTGGTGGTGAAAGAATTTCCAAAAGAAATTAATTTTAAACACTTTATTTTCTAGATGGGAAGATAATCTATATGGAAGGAATTCCAGTTCTTGCTCATTGACATTTTCACCATGAAAATTTATATTTTATTGTAAGGATTGTGTTGGTTTATCTTTTGCAAGCCTGCTAGAAATCTGAAAGGCTGCTCCAAAACAGCTTAAATAATGAATGAATTGCAAGGAAAAGAAAGGTTTTTCTAAACATCATGTAGTTTGGCAAAAACAAAGTACAAGCAGAAGAACAAGCCAAGCACGGAGGGAAAAGTCTGAAATGCTAGGAAGGGAAAACAGATTGGATTACTTTCACCTATTTTAAAAGGAAAAACAAAATAGAATTTCAGGGCAAACCAGAAATATTTTGATGTGAGGAGGACAAAATGGCATCACTACCCACTTACTCAGGAAGTCAACAACAAAAGGAGAAAAGAGCAGTCTGTGAAGCAATCAGAGATTTCTTCTATAGTATTTCCTTACAATCCTCCCCTCCATCCCCACAACCCCACTCAGCCCTTGCTTCCTGAGAGAATCATCTCAGCCTATATTGTGTACCTATAGACATTACAATAATGTTGGAAATGGTTTGAACCTTGCCCTGAAAACACTATTTGCATCATCCTTGGCAGTATTTTGCAGAGACCATCCTATGCATCTGGAGAGAGGGAGAGGGAGAGGGAGAAAGGAGAGAGAGAGAGAGAGAGAGAGAGAGAGAGAGAGAGAGAGAGAGAGAGAGAGAGAGAGAGAGGGGGCGGCCGTGCGGGTGGCGGCGGGGGGGGGAGGGGGGGGGGGGGGGGGGGGGGGGGGGGGGGGGGAGGAGGGGGGAGGGGGAGAGAGAGAGAGAGAGAGAGAGAGAGAGAGAGAGAGAGAGAGAGAGAGAACAAATTACCAGTGGAAGTGGTAGAAGAACATTAGATTATCTTGTCAAGGATGAGAAGAATAATGATGCAAAAATAAGTACATGTGTATCATTTCTTTGGACAGCAGAATTCTGTCATAAAACAACTCTATCCTTCCTCCTCAAATTAAGTATGCACGGGCCTGTGTAAAGTCATGCTTGACAAACTTTTTCTTTCTTTCAGAGGGACATAAAAACCCCACTTTGGGACACTAAAGATGGAGTCACCAGGCAAAGAGGAGGAGACGTATGTGCTGGTGGAATATGCCTTTGAATATACCTCCAAGGATGGCCAACTCATCACAATCAAACCCAATGAGAGATACATGCTTTTAAGGCGAACCAACGACCACTGGTGGCATGTTAGGAAGAGCAAAAACTCCAGGCCTTTTTACATCCCAGCTAAGTATGTTAGAGAGTTGAGCCCCTTCATGCCTTCTGAGAGGCCATGTCACACAACACAGCTGGAGGCTATCGATTTAGGGACCTCTATTGGAGTTGGCAGTGATCAATTGCCAGAGTATGAATATCGATTTGTGACAGCTGTTCAAGAATGCAAAACAGATACCTCACAGCGGCATTCCAGCTCCTTAGGGATGGGAACAGTGATGTCTCTGGAAGATAATGGGAAGAATCTACCCACTTCTGGAGCAGCGAGAGGCACACAGCCCTCTCTCAGTGCCTCATACAGTTCTCTTAAGCCACTTTACCTGACAGACTCTAGTCATCCTCTGGCCTGTCAGGGTGGTTCTGCTGAGCACATGAGGCCTGCTGTATCTCTGAATGACTTGCCAAGATTCACACCTCCCACCCAGGCAGGTGTGGGGAACTCAGGATTGTACAAAGCTGCTTCGTGGGCTCATCCTCACCCGTTTCTGAAGAACAGTTCTGAAAACATCTGTAAATTGGTGAAGGAACAAGTGATACAAGACATGCAGGAATGCTGTGCCAAAGAGGTACTCTGACAATTTATTATCAAAGGTCTGCATTTTCTATGTCCCAGATGTGTTAGCCTATATATTCCCTTATTCCATTTTAATGGGAATATTAATACAGGGGCTATGGGAATTATAATCCAGTAGATTCTGGAAGATATTAATGTGGGGAAGGCTTTTATGTCTGCCTCCAGAACTCACTGGACTGCAATTTCCATAATTCCTGACACTGTGGAGTTATGGGAATTTTAGATTAATTAGATCTGACCATGTCACATTGAAGAAGGCCAAATGAGAGACTAGAAAAAACAGTTGCTTAAAACCCACACTGGATTAGTGTTAGCCATGCTGAGAACAACTCATTTGTCATTTCTAGCCTTGTCTCTGGCCTATTATTTAGCCTCATCACCTGCAGGTCTCCTCAGAATTCACTATTCTGCTGTGGATCCCTGCTAAGGAATTGTTGAAATCCCCAGTTTTCCTTATTTGTATAGGATGCCACTCTCCTCGGAATCACTTCTTCCTTGCTGAAAGACATTCTGATCTCAGTTCAGTTCCAGATAAGTTTGCCAAACTTCATTACAGTATTTCTCTGCAATTGATGTCCCCAATTTGCTATAAAACCTTAGCATACTTTGTCTCAGATTCTGCCATTTCTGACTGGAGATCTTAAGGTAGAATACTCCCAAGTTAAAACTCCTAGTGCCAGCCCTGAGAAAGATCATATTAAGGAGAACTCTTACGACAAGCATTCAATTATGTGTTTACACACAAAGATTCTGATATAATGTCGTTCACATTCTCCAAAGTATTACAATATTGTCTGAAAAAACATAACTGGGTATGATTATTTACGCCTATTCCTCAACCATAAATGATAGTTCAACTTTGATCTCATACACACAAGCTGACTTCACACAGTATATTAAGCTAAAGTGAGGTAGGCTACCTTGTGGCTCAGAATGTTGCACAAAGGCAAGCAATTTTGTTCATTCAATAACTCATCTTGGGCAAAATACAGCTTTTGCCTAGTGTACAGTATATGAAAAGGAGGGATTCTATACCTCAGAATGTAATGGATTCTCAGAATGAGCAAATGAGTGTCCAAGATCACAATCCAAACTCTAGCTCGTATATGGATCATGTGCAATATAAGAACACATGTATATACTGTATACTGAACAACAAACTAGGCGGCCACATTTCATCCTAATGAATCCATCGAAATAATATATCAAGGAAGAGTTTAGTAGTTTTGGAGATAATCCTAGTGCAATAGTACAGACAAATAGATATGCTCCTTTCAAACTAAGATACAACTTGTCAGGCAGAAGAAACGAAGACTTTCCCACATAAACCTATTGCGTTGGGACAAATACTGAAAGTAACTCAAGTATCTGTTTATCTAATCAAGGAGCTGGTTCTCATAGTTAATAGTCTCGGGAGCGTGATTCAAATAACTTTCAATTCCCATTTTCTATGCAGTGATAAGCAAATAAAGAGTAAATGGGAGAGATGTCTCAGTTCTGCACAGAGAGAAGAGAGCAGGGCAGCTGAGCTTCATATAATACATGATGTGTAACTTCAAATGAAACTCCTGCCAGCTTTAGTTTCATTGCTTTGCTTCCAGCCCTTGGCATCTTGATTTATAATTCAGCCTGGCCTACAGATACCTTGAGTAGCATATTCCTGCTGATCAAACTGCAGTCTGAAGATACATGAGCTAATCATATTGTTGCTCTAATTAGCCACCAACCCTTATTGCTATTAAGAAACTTTAGTCTAATGCTGCACTAGTTTGTGTTTTGATTCTTCTTGGCTTAATATATTAGTGCTTACTATTAGTGTTTATTATTATGTATGGCTCAAGCTCTCTTGTTCAATAGCCCATAGTTTTAAAATGCTAGCTTAGGATCAGAACCACACTATAGCATTGGAGAAAATATGTGGACATGCAATAGGAGTTTGCCACTAAGATACATGCTTGTGTTGTCATGACACATGTAGAAAAAGGCTGGGCTTGCATCATGACACTTGTGACGTCAATTTGACACATACTTATCCCCAGGTCACAGGGATTTTAATAGACTGAGAGTCCGACTTCTATAAATCTTTTGAGATGCAGCGCCAGGGATGCATTTCAAAATTGGGGGGAAACTAACCTATAGGTTAGTTATACCTCTAGACTAGATTTGTGCAATGTTCCTGATTTGTCAACTCTCCCAGGCAAATTATATAAGAAGCATGACTAGATGAACTAATTCCGCTTTAGTGTAAGATTACATTAAGAGAATCTTGCAAACCTGGAGGTGCAAACTTTCCTTAGACTTGATTCCTTTTTGACTGACCGTGTGTTTACTTTCTACATAACCTGTTTTGAATTCCCCTATTTCTTTACCACCTGAATTGTTTTAGTTGACAAAATTGAAATACAATTTCTATACAATACACTGACTAAAATGAAGGATTTATGTCTGGCTTACTCTTGTAAATTAATTTCGTATTTCTAATTTAGTTAAGAGCCTTTCTGATCTAATCTACTGTCATCTAAATAATTTAATAAATAAATCCCTCTAGCCTCTAACTCACTTTTCTATTACAACTTTTATTGATTTTTTGATGTCACTAAATATAAGCATGCATAAATTACAGTAGAATGATCCAGATTTTGATCCAGATGAACCATGTGGGTTTATTTTAGATCATATCCCATATTATATAACTATGCAGAAAGGTAGCAGACATACAGTACAGTACAGTACAGGGGTGGGTTCCACTTACCTTCCCTACTGGTTTGCATCACGATGGAAGTGCGCATTTTGCGCTCGCGCGCTCACTTCACTCGCGCACACGCCAACATCACATTGGGGAAATGACTATCTGCGCATGCGCAGAGGGTTTTTTTGCCAGCCACGGCGACCGGAGAACCGGTTTGGGGGCGTGGACAGCCAGCCATCGCTGCCAGTTTGGCAAGCGGGTGAAAATTTCTGCCACCAGTATGGGAGAACCAGTCTGAACTGGCAGCAACCCACCACTGGTACAGTATTTCTTTTCCATAGGGAAGCATGTTGAATTGCCACAAACAATATTAGGAAAATATTACTTAGCGAGCAACCTGGCACTTTCCAAATATGTTATAACTAAAATTCCCATGCAGCGGAGTGAAAGTTCTAGAAAACATGGAGTACAGTACACATTTAAACACATGTAGAATATTACTGTAGTTCCTACTGATTAACCCCAGCAGGGGGTACTATTTCCCTTTGCTTGGTCTGTTATTGAGGCAGAAGGAAGTGATAAGAGAAGCTTTTCAAAAACCACATACATTTTCTAATGTTCTCCTACATAAACACATGCAGTTCCTCACAAACAGAAATAGAACACAAATAGAACACTAGCTCATTGCAAAAAAATTTACTATCACTGTCAACTTCCTATTTACAAGTTTAGCATTTGGAGTGAGTTTTAGATTTATACTAGACAATCCATGACCAACTGGGTCATTGTTTCAGAGATACTTCCTTACCAGATTCCTCAATGCCTTCAACAATGAAGCTGAAGAGCTTCCAATATAATGCCTTCACCACAAAAATTTATAAAATTTCAAGGAGATATTCAGATATATATCTACCTAGAATGTAGCCCTTGTTGAACTGTATGGCACAGTCAAACATAAGTACGATAGTTGTCCACAGGAAATGTTTTATCACATTTTGTACCATGTCATAAAATGATTTATGATAATTTTATATCTTAAAATGTTTTATAGAATTCCAAATTTCAATTCCATGGAAGCCATGGTCTCCGGTTTTGGATGCATTCTGTCAGTTAGCCTATTTGAGGTACCTTGGTTCAAAAATTGTTGCCTACAATGCACTCTTGTGCCCAGTTAAATTACAGATA
Organism: Thermophis baileyi; assembly: GCA_003457575.1. Classification (NCBI taxonomy): domain Eukaryota; kingdom Metazoa; phylum Chordata; class Lepidosauria; order Squamata; family Dipsadidae; genus Thermophis; species Thermophis baileyi. The sequence continues at coordinate 1,233,857 of QLTV01002105.1, forward strand.
CAAGAGTTTTAGTAATGTATAGATGACTGTTTTCACTCAGTGATTTTTGTTCTTCCCGTTTCCATGAAGATATGAGGGAATCTCTCTTACTTTATTTATTAAATTTATAAACCATTCCAGTCTACATAATTCTTCCTGGCTTAGAGAATGCAAATCATTAAAACAGTAAAAAAAAAAAAGCAGAATATATAATCCAAAAGAGAGGGGGAAACCCTCCATTAAACAACAATAGATCCCACAAAGGGAGCTATTATCCATTCTAACCCAGGGCCTGGGGCAGAGGCAGGTTTAAGGACTTGTATAAACAGAATGGGGGGAGGGGGTTGTACAAATTTTGGCTAAGGTTATGTTTCATGATGGAGAAGGCCCACTTCCTGGATACTGCCAGATGACACTGTTTAATCAGTGGGACTCAAATCATAGCAGTTATGTTAGACCAGGGGTCTGCAACCTGCGGTTCCGGAGCCGCATGGGGCTCTTTGGGCCCTCTGCTGCAGCTCTGTCGTGGCAGAGGGATGAAAGAGCCATCATCCTGTCATGGCAGTGGCATGTCCAGAGCCTTAGTGCGGGAGCAAAGCGCCCCTCTACTTGCCTTTACGCAGCAACAGCATTCTGCCTTCATTGTGGTACATTTGCTGTTGCCGCCAGCAAAGAGGGCTGGGAGAGAATGACGGGGGCAGATCTTGCAAGGTGGGGGCCATCCCTCAAGTCTGGCCTTCCTCCTCCCTTATTGGCAGGGCCAAGAGAAAGAAGGGGGCAGTGTGGAGAAGTGCTCCTCTCCCCCGCTGAGCACCAAGCACAACAGCCCAGTGGGGGGGGGAGATGGCCCGGCAGAAGTGGCCCCATTGGCGAGTTGGACGGCAGAGAGGCCTGGCCCAGCTCTCGCAGCGGAACGCTGTTCGCCGCCTTTGAAGCGCGCCACTTTCTGTTTCCTGTTCCTTCCCTGGGCAACGATGGCGGGGGCCATGGGGGGGGGAAGCAGAGGCGTCAGGGCTGCTGCCCCCCAGCAAGCCAGGCCTGGAGGAGCGTGGAGAGTTGCAGGCGAGCGCTGGAAGGTCAGAAGACACACTCCGACATTGCCCCAACACGCGTTTCCAGCGCATGCTTCTCTGTCCCAAAGTAGGATTGAGTGGGGAGAAGGGAGCAGGGGGAAGGGTAGGAGGGAAGGAGAAGCATGGCTGGCTTTCCTTTGGCGGGGGGCGGGGGGAAGACCAAATACCCCCTCCATGGCCTGCCCGCTGCTCTTGCAGCGCCTTGCACAGCACAGTGAAAGCTAGCGTGCTTCACAATGGGGGAGACTGGGTCTCCTCCCCCTCCTGGAGCCCATTCCCTGCCCCACTCACCCCTGGAAACTCTCTCTCTCTCTGTGGAGAGCAAACCCAGAAGTAGCCACCACCGTTTCCCGCCGGGGAGGGGACAGAGGGGGGGAGAGGGAGATACCTATTTCCCATAGAAAACAAAACACAGGGAGATACAAAACCTGGGTAGGTGTGGCTGGGGGGGTCGTGATTGGGTGGGAGTGAGTGACGTCGAGTTGGTCATGCCCACCCAGGTTTTGTGGCTCCCGTTGCTTTGTTTTCTGTGGGAAATGGGCCCAACTGGCTCTTTGAGTGTTTAAGGTTGCAGACCCCTGTGTTAGACCATGCAGAACCATAAAGGAGATCCTGGTCCTTCCCTTAACAGGCCCTATGCCATTTAGTTCCTTGAATTGCACCTAGTATTTACTGATAACCAGTGCAGCTCACAGAGCAGAGGTTAGCATGGGTACGTCGTGGATTGCCCATCGCTGCTCATTCCACGACTACACTCTGGACCAGTATAACATCTAAGTGGTCTTCAAAGGTAGTCCTATGTGAAATATATTGGGGTAGTTTAATTGCAAGATGACCAAAGCGTAAGTGGCTATCTTAAAGGCCTCCAGGGCTAGATATGAGCATATGTTGTAAAGAATATCCTTCTGGGTTCAGTTCCAAGTGGGGAAAAAGAGACACTGGATTCCTGGAAGTTGCTTGGAAAGAAGGTTTAATGGTGGACAGGAGCACATGGCATGGGCTCCTGAACAGAAAAGGTGGATCACATGCTTCCAGATGTTGGGTGAAGAGAAAAGGAAGGAAAAGATGCTGAGTCCCTTGGTTTTATGACCTCTGTTATTCCTTGATGGCCCATTGACAAAGGTGGGGGCTACTAAGAGTGGGTCTGTTTCCTTTCTAAAAGCATGTTTCTCAATTTCTCTAGGGATATTCTATATAATCTGCCTTTTTAATATTTTCCTGGATATTTCATTTTTCCAGGAGTGGGGTGGGTGCTAACTTCCTACACATAAATGGCTCATGCAAAGGCATTCTTGGCCACAGTTGCCACTTGCTGCTTAACAAATCTTTCTACTTTTTATTTTAATCAAGGACTTAAGGTAGCACCAAAAAAAAAAGAGCACCAAGTTGGATTGATAGGTGGCTAACCAGCAGGGCTCTAACTTGATACTCTAGTATATAATTAAGGAAGCCAAAGTTCATCTGATTTGAACTTGGCTGCCTGAAATCTTCCTTTGAACCGTGGCAAAGAAAAGAGAGTATTAGAATTCTAAACATTCATATCTTACCTCTTGCACTGGGTAAGCCCAGAGAAGCCACACATTGGATGTGTTAAAATTTAAGAAGCCAGCAGTTCTCAGTGCCAGCAATTCTGAGGTTTCTAAGGTATTTTCCCTACAAATAAAAACAAAAGTCAAAGATCTTCAGGCATAGGTCCTTACTTTGATTTAGAACCTCTGTGTGTGTGTGTGTGTGTGTGTGTGTGTGTGTGTGTGCATACACACACACTTCATTCATTCATTCAATTTATAGAAAAATCCTTGCATTATGCACAACAATGTTGTGTATACATTACACACAACAATGTGTTAAGCAGAAATTTAGTAGGAAACGTATCTTCTGCTAAGGAAATGCTTAAGACGAATGAAGATGGCACTCACTTTTCTTTTTCCCACTGCTGCCTGTCATATGGCTTTTCAAACTGCTCAGGAGTCCTGCCAGAAACAAACCACATGTCCCTGGGAAGGCGGGTGCATTCCAGGGTCTTTAGTCATTCCCTTGTTAAGGTGCACTGCTTTCAGGTTAATCTACTTGCCTGTACTATAAATAGGAAGGTGGAGAAGACCACACCCTGAAAGGACAATAGTCAGGGCTGAAATAACTACCAGAAACTGATAAATGCCAACTTACCATCTCTTAAGTTAGAACTATCCTTCTAAATGTAGCTCTGGATACAAAAGGCTACAGAACTGCATGGGAGATATAGAGATTGTATTCCTTATGCAAATGAGTATTTGGGTTGAGAGAATTTATATTTAATTACCTTGTTTCTTTCAGCTTCTGCCTGGACATAACCCAAAGATTTCGTTTTATTTATTTGTTCGTTTGTTTATTAAATTTATATGCCATCAACCTCAGTTTGCAAAAGTTCTGGGTAGATTTTTAAATAATTAAAGAAACAAAATATAAATTTAAAAATTGGCCAAGCAGCTTAAAGGTCAGGGTATTTGACATAATTTTCTGAGGTATATACTGTAAACCTGCTATCTGAAGAAAGAAAAAAATTGGTAGAATCTTGTTTGAACTGATCTGGTTGGTTCATAGATACATCCATTAAGTTTTCCTAGAAACAACATAGAAGTGATTTCCCATTTCCTTATTCCAGGTAGCACAAGATAACATATCTATATGCCTATATGCCTAAAGTTAACTACTGGTCAAGATGAACAATAGAAAATTTTCAACTCAAAGAAACAGCTGATACTAGACACCAAAATGTCCATACTGACTTCAATGCTAGTCAGTCAAAGAATTCATTACATTTCAGAATATTAATAATTACATTATCTGAACAGTGATTGCTGGCTTATGCAACATACGAATCAATGTTCTAAAGCAGTGTTTCTCAACTTTGGCAACTTTAAGATGTGGGGACTTCATTTCCCAGAATTCCTTATCCAGCAGTGAAAAGAAATAGTATTATATGATTCAGGAGCTGTCCAGGACACAAAAGGTATTAATTTAACATAGACCAAAGAGATTTTTCAATTTATTTTGAGTCAACTTGCTGTGTTCACATTATTAAAAAATATTCCATGCATTTGATCATCATCTTTGCACTGTTAGGGTGAGCTTAGGTGAAGCAACTCCTAGCTCCAAACTTTCTTGGACTCCCCTACCATGCAACATTATGATAATTACTGCAGTTGATCTAGATGTCTATGTTAAGGTAATTCAGCACGGGTGGAAGAGATACCTGGAACTTTTGGCCTTGGAATACTAAGAGACACAGATGCACATCTATTACCATTTGCAGCACAAAAGGGACATTATTGGAAATACCGTAGTATGTTCCAATATTCAACACAGTAGCGATTTACATGGTGCCCTCGGTGGAAAGGATGGTGTGGACATGGATTACTTCATAATGCCCAATGATTAAGAATTTCATTTAAAGATATTCATATACTACAAGGAGCAGTCTTCAGGTCTCAAAACCATCTTATACTATATATGCAACTGTGTAGTTCTAGTTGTAGTTCTAAAGACCCCCACCCAAGGCAAAACTCTTACACCCTAGAGAATGATCTCAAGAGACATCTCTAAATTTAAGCAACAATTTCAATTGTCCTCTTTAACTGCTTTACAGAATCAGAAAATATGAGAGTTGAAAATCAGTTTACTATAACTGTAAGTGAATGAGTTAGGCCTCTCTGCCTCGTTCACTGTAAACTTACCCAGGTCTAAATGTCAGTTAAAAGTGTGGCATCTCAATACAAACTAATCCAGAGTGCTATCTACCATCATCTGTAATTGGTTTAAAGACATCATTGAGATAATATTGCTGTAGAATTACAAGAAGTTGTACACTAACAAGAATTCTTGGACAATGAACAACATATTGTGATATATTGGAGTTTATACATATAGTATCAATGACAAAAATTTTAGTAGATTTGTACTAGCATTGATTTCTCCCTCCCTCTGGAACATCTTCCCCCCAGAGATTAAACTGGCCCCCACTCTGACTCTTTTTCAGAAGGCCCTGAAGACATGGCTCTGCCAATGTAACCCAGAGCAGGATGGAGCCTATTAAATGGCTGGTATGAGTGTGTGTTGTCACCGGGAGGGAGGGATGGGGGGTTATTATTTTATTATTTTTATTTTTTTCTTTCTTTCTTTTATATTGTGTTTTTATTTCCTGTAAGCTGCCTTGAGTCACCTGTGAACGAGTAGGCAGCCATATACATTTTCCAAGTAAATAAATACCTCTATTCTCTGAGCAAGTTAGGAGTTGAAGGCAGTAGTTCTGCATCCTCTTGAGTAAGTAGGTCCAATCAATGATAGTAAAGGGGAGGTTATTCAAACATATGCCTATTCATGGGATGCCTGAGAGATTATCTTTCTTTTTTTGTTTAACAATTAATAGAGATTGTTTAGCATGAAGCTACTTGAGCAGGTTAACTATTAGTGTGGAATGCATACTATCATAGTAAATAGAATTAGCTCATCTGGTTATGTTTCCTGTCTAGCCTACCTAATAAAGTTAACATCAATCTTGCAGGTTTAAAAATACAATTCTCCTACCATTTCCTTTACAGCCTGAGAAACTAGTTCCAAGATCTTTCCTACATACTATTACACATCCAGACAAATCAAGAGAAAGAATTCCAATGTTACATAGGTCTTCTATAAAATGTTTATGAAAAATGGTTTTGAGCAGGGGTGGGTTCTGGTTTTCTTCGCTGCCAATTTGCTCAGTGTCACGCCACGTGGGGGGAGCAGGCGCTTTGCGCGTGATTCGCGCATGCGCAGTGCTTTTAAGAAGTTTCTGTGCATGTGCAGAAGCAAAAAACAAGATGGCGCCGCCTATGGCGCCGCCAAAAGAACCAGTTCGGGGGTGTGGCAGGCCTGGGTCGTTGCCGGTTCTAGCGACGCAGGCCGCCAAGTTACTACTGGTTCTATAGAACCGGTCCGAACCAGGAGGAACCCACCTCTGGTTTTGTTTACTAGTAGAAGACCCCAAAAACTTAAAGAGTTGCTTTACAATTGGTAAAAATAAAGGAGACTAGAAATAAGACACACACACATTCTTTGAAATGTAGCATGGCAGCCCTCATACATGGGAGGTTCCATGGCTCTATGTTACAGCGACAATTAAACGTGTGTGTGAGCATACATAAATACACAAACATTATTTTAAAAGAACCTATAAAATGTCCAACACTCATATCAAATTCAACAAGCTCTTGTGGAAAAAAAAATGGAAGAGGACTTGGAATTTGAACTCAGCTCTTTTTATTATATGCAATTATTTTAAAGTCTATTTCAGGAAAACATCATACTATAAAATGAGTTATTAAAGTCTATTTCAGGAAAACATCATACTATAAAATGAGTTATTAAAGTCTATTTCAGGAAAACATCATACTATAAAATGAGTTATTACAACTCCTTAAATTGCATGATTAAATTATAATCATCTATCTAGATTTCCAGGCTTGTAATTATATTAGCACATATTAACTTGTGTAATGTCAATGTCCTTTTTAATTGTTCATTGCTGTTGAAAGATTTTAATGATATTGGAAAAACACAAAAAAATTTTTAACATGAACCTTATGATAGCTTTACTATCTCCTTTGTCATTGGAATATAAAATGGTGGAAAACAGTTCAACTTTTGTTGCTAGCTACAAGGTTGTTGTTTTTTAACCTAGGAAAATAAAATACATATTTATTTGGTTCAGTGGTATTTAAAAAGGATTTACAGGATAAAGCATTGGCTGAAAGATAAACAGAGCACAAGGATGTTTTAACAATTTTTAATTAAAGATGGTTTATATTTCATTTTGTAATTATACCAAAAAGTCATTCATAATTAGAACTATTTGCAGTTTTATATAGTAAGTCTATGTGTAATTTAATAAGCCTATAAAAATAATTTCTGCCAGATATTTTAACAATAGTAGACACAAACTATAAAAGGAGGAATGGTGTTGATTTTCCCCCTAAAATAATCATAGCAGCCTTGATTTGAGAGGGCCTATCAATTATTACTAAAATTTAGGAGTAGTGGCAACTATGAGAATGCACTCCTGTTTATTATACACTCCCCTAAACAACTGGGAGACTATAGTGAGTAGAAGGTAGAAAGTGGAGAATGACTGACCTGAGCCAGTATGGCAATGCTTTATTCTTATGGATCTTACAAGCTCAAAAGAAGACTTATAGATGTGCAAAATAACACAATATGGCAAACAAAGTTGCTATGAACATTTGCAAATGCAAACTTTTGTCAGGTAGGCAAGCTGCTATGGTATTTGCAAACCCTTTCAAAATGTTGCCTTGAGTACTAACCATGTTTTCTCAGAAAGAGAAGAAAAATGTAATGTTTATACCACATAAAACCATAATTTGTTTATTGAACAAGCTATAATTTGCTAAGGCAACAAACTAAACCATAAGACTATATTCACAAACTACCATACTGTGGCTCCATTTGCACAATAAGCAATACTAAGCCATAAGCAAACAAACCACTATCTACCATAACAAATTGTACGAACATTTCAGGTTGTCCTTGACTTACAACAGTTTGTTTAGTGACCGTTTGAAGTTACAACAGCACTGAAAAAAGTGACTTATGACAGTTTTGCATACTCACAATCATTATTGCCTCCTCATGGACACGTGATCAGAACTCCAACACTTGGCAACTGGCTCATTTTTATGATGGTTGCAGTGTCCCAGGGTCATGTAAGCACCGTTTGGGACCTTCTGACAAGCAAAGTCAGTGGGGAAGTCAGGCTCACTTAACAACTGTGTTACTAACTTAACAAATGGAGTGATTCACTTAACAACTGTGGCAAGAAAGGTTGTAAAATGGAGCAAAACTCACTTAACGATTTCATTTAGCAACAGAAATTTTGGGCTCAATTGTGTTTGTAAGTCAAGAACTATCCGTATCAGATCTGGCCTGCCAAAATCCATATGGCCATCAGATGGCAGCAAAGTTAGGGTTTTTCCCCATTTCCCCTCTTCTCTGGTCATTTGGCATTTCTGAAGCCCAGATTCAATAGCCCCAAATAAAAGAAAGTAGATCTTTTTTGCAAACACATTTTCTTCTAAGTATTCTTTCAGCTAGTCTTTAATTTGTAATGTAACTGAACATTTCTGGGGATCATGCCTGGCTGGCAACAATTTTAAGTTTGACATACTTATTCTCCTAATCCTAGATTTTCTGGATTGGTGGCATATGAGGGCATTGTGCTAGAGCCTCACATTCTGCTTTTTCTCTCCAAAGCCAACCATATCCTCTTTTCTTTTAGTAGTCTCCTAGCTACAATTTACAGAAATGATTCATTAGCAAAAGAACCCGGAGCTGATGGAACATGAGTGCTGAAAGGGTTAAGCTAAGGAGGCCTCACTGAGTTTCTTCCCTTATGCAAATGATCGATTTGCTTCACCTGTCCCAAAAGGTGGGGGATAAGAAAGCTCAAGGGCAGGGTGGAGCTGTTGGTTAGGGAAAAAAAAGCCAACTGAGTGAGATAGTCAGGAGCGAGCAGCCTCTGGTGACTTATCTTTACGCCTTAGGTAAGTAAAAGTCTGAATGTTAAATACTTGCTGAATGTTTGGAATAAGAGGCTGAACAGGGAGGGAGAAAGGAAAGAGGTGTGAACCAAGGTTACTTTCCTCTGACTGAAAGGGAATCTGGGGGTAGGTGCTACACTGCATCTAATGCTCTGTGTAACATAGCATTCCTTGTAAGATGTTCCAGGATTTTTTAGTTTTCTCACATAATACTTAAAAGGGCTTAATTACAGCTTAATTACACACAATCTCAGTTTTGGCAAGTATGGTAAATCCTTTACAAACTTTTGGTTGTTCAGTAGTTTGTGTCAGAGCAGGTAAGATAGAAACTTGATAGTATCAAATAGGGTAATTGGCCATGTCTGACAATCTTGCTAGCAAGAACTTTATTTACGCTGGAATAGAATGATAAAAGTGTGAAACTTTCCACATTGCAGTTTATATCTGCACTGTATGCTGATCCAAGGAAAGCTTACTGAAGCTTCCTATGGGGAGAGTTTGTTCAAAGCCTTCTTACATGTTTACCTAGGAATAATTCTAATTCCTTGATGTTTTCCTCTCGGTACTTCTACATTTCATTGCTGCATAGTATGCAAAGCCAGAAATGTTAAATGTTCATTTATAACCTAATAGTCTAGTTTGTATACAACACTACATACAGTACACACTAATGCTTAAAGGAGGCAATTAAGCCAAGGGTATGCCTCTCACACATTTGTTAAAATAAGACAGTAGCCCTTGCCCTTTCTTAGCTAGCAATGACAGTCTGTTTGTGTGCTGTGGGAACTTGCACAAAATGGCTGGTGTAAGACAATTTGCCATTATCCATAACCATTTCTCAAAATGCAAAGTGATGTTATTTGCCTAAAAAAATTAAGAGTAAAGGAATACAGATGGTCCTTGCTTAACAACCCTCTTGTTCAGTAACCATTTGAAATTAAAATGGCACTGAACCAGTAGTACTTGGGTGTGATGTCTGGTTTGCAATTATGACATCACAGTGTATTGGGGTTACATGATTGCCATTTACAACTTTCTTTATTGGCCTCCTATGAGCAAAGGCAATGGGGAACCCACCAAGACTTTGTAAATGGCAACCATGTGATGTCCTCGCTTAATGAATTGTGGTGATTCTGACACTTCCAAGTGCTGTTAAGTAATTTTCTGTCACTATGTGGCACAGTCATACGGTGTGACACTTTATGACTCACTTAGCAATGGAAATTCTGGTCCCAGTTAGCATCTTTAAGTGAGGACTTCCTCTTTGTCGTGGCAAAAAAAGTGGAACAATTAATTTGTGTTTTGATAGCATGCTGACTGAAGAAGGGAAATAAATTGACAAATTTAAGAAACATTAAAAAGTAAAGGGTGATACAGTATATGGCTTGCTAGGAGGAAAAATGGATGAAAATTGATTGAGAACAGAAATAAGGGACATATAAAAGAAATAGGTTGGGGAAATTGATGATAGACACTGAATGAGAATCAGATCATAAAACAGGAACATGAAGCATATTTTTTTCTTTTCATTTCTTTCACTTTTTTGTTAAAGCACTTATGTGGGGTTTTTTTTTTCATTCTCTTTGACAATGTATCACCATCATTACTGTCCTTGTGTTCTGCTATTAGGCATTTTTATAACAGTCTCCTTCATGCATACAATGTTTAAACTGTTTCTTGCATGCATAGCCAATTTTAAATCACCCCACAAAATCTTGGTGGGTTTTAGATACAGGCTTTGACTTGGCCTTTCCAGACTCTCCATTTCTTGCTTTTCAGCCATTTTTGATGGATTTACTATACTGCTTAGGGACATTGTCACATTGCAAAGTCCATGTTTGGTTGAGTTTCAACCTTATGGTCCTGATGTGAGGATCTTGCATTATCCTCAAGCGCCCTGGGGTACTATAAAGAATTCACAGTGCTTTCTATGATTGGGACCTGCCCTGAGGCAGCAAAGCAAATCCAAACCATAACATTCCCACCACCTTGCTTTACGGTTTGCATCAGGTTCTTCTGGTGAAATTATGGTTATTTTGTTCTGCTTTTGATATCAATTTCACCAGAAGAAACTGATGCAAACCGTAAAGCAAGGTGGTGGGAATGTTATGGTTTGGGGTTACTTTGCTGCCTCAGGGCAGGTCCCAATCATAGAAAGCAGTGTGATTTCTTCATAGTACCCCAGGGGGCTTGAGGATAATGCAAGATCCTCACATCAGGGTCAGAAGGTTGAAACTCAACCAAAGATGGACTTTGCAATGTGACAATGTCCCTAAGCATTATAGTAAATCCATCAAAAATGGCTGAAAAGCAAGAAATGGAGAGTCTGGAAAGGCCAAGTCAAAGCCTGTATCCAGGCTTTGGCTATATATAAAACTCACGCCCAATGCTCTTGCCTCTTATTTTCCCCCACAACAACAGCCCTGTGACTGGCCCAGTCACCCAGCCAGCTTTCATGCCTAAAGGAGAGGCCTAAGCATTCTCAGTCTCTTGGTTTCTAGGCCAACACCATCAGCATTTTAAATGAAGAAATGCAGTCTTCAGGTTTTTCCCCCCAAATATGTCTTCTGGTACCGTGTCCAAACAATTATCTTTGCCTTATTTATCCAGATTATATTGTTCCAGAAGTCTTTGTCTAGATTTTCATGAACAAACTTTAAACTTACTCTGATGTTCTTTCTGGACAACAAAGGTTTCCTCCTGGCATGTCTCTCAGGTGGATTTAATTTGTGCAGCTCTCTCTATTGGTACATTCACCTTCACAGCAATGGTGTTGAGATTTACCTGTGTATGTAATGAAATTTTTGGGACCTTGGAGACTTCTTTCAGCATTTTGCACTCTACTCTTGAGCTGAACTTGTTGGGATGGCCTGTCCTAAGTAGGTTGGCAGTTGTTGGAAATCTCCTCCACTTTTGGAATGATTGGTGTCTAGTTGTTTGGTATTTTTTTAAATTCCTACCCAGGTTTATAGGCATCTAAAACCTACTTTCTGAGGACTCCAAAGAGCATTTTCAATCTAAGCATGGTGATAACACCCACTACAACAGCAAAGAGCAATCAAACTAAATACCTGGGATTTAAATAAGACAAGTTTCTCCCAGATCCTCTCTGTTCTAATTATTGGCACCTGATCTGGTGCATCTGATTCTAATTTTAGGTATTTGAGATATCTGTAGTGATAACCATATTTAATGTATCTTTTCCACCTGCAAATTTTGCTTTTATGTTTATTTAAATTATACAATTATCACAACATGTAAATGTTGCATGATACGTTATACCAGTATCCCCCTTAATCAGTATTGTTGAAATGAAGATCAAATATCTGTACATTAAAATATATTGAAAAAGTTTTAAAAACAGTGGGATGTACTTACTTTTTCATGTAACTGTATATGAACTAGATTCTCGCTTGCCTTATCCAGCCAGAGTTGAGCTTCTAGGAAGATGCCCTTGTTTCACGATTTCATTTCTTACACATTTTGCCTGGTAAACTACACCCATGGTTTTGAATATTGCTGCAGTTTCTAGACCCATATCAGGTCAACAATAACACACTTTTGGGGGAAGACCTGATATTTAAGCAATTCTTTAAAAAACAAAAATGTCTTAATTTAGGCATCTCCGTTCTTTCTTTCCCCATTCATTCCTTCAATGCCAATCTTAGGAGAAATCTAACAGTAAAATAGCAAAGTCACATTTGATCATTATCATCATCATCATCTCACAGTTTTCTCCTTTTTTATAGTATCTGTGTCTTAAAGCAATGGGCCCAGTTTGCCTGTTGGAAGAACTGGTCTTGTTGTATAATCACAACGCAAAAGTACATTTAGCCAACATTTCTCTTCCCATCAACTCTTAAAGCCTGATAAGCCATCTCTGGATTTCTATCAGTACTTGGGTCTTAAGAACTATACTATTCATAATTGTCTCTTAGTCCTCTGGCTTGCCCCTCTTTTTATCTTGCAAAATAATTTTCCTTTCTGGCTTTTGGAATTAAAAAATAATCTCAAAGCCTAATATAGCTCACATTGTCTGGTTCACTAAATAATTGTAACCTACCTTCATTCAATTAAAATTTAGGCAAAGGGCTCCCTCATTAAAAAAAAATATTGAGTTTTTGGTGTTCTGACACATAGGTAAGCTTTTCTTTTATTCCTATTAGCGTAGAGAAAGGGGAAGGTATTTTAGTGAGCTACCACAAAATGCTAGAAAAGAACATTAGATATAACTCATTACCACAGTAACCATTTTATCCCACAAACCCCAACAGGAAGCATGTGAAAGGCAAAGGGCTGAGTTCTTGTTTTGCACTTTATGTTGTGTTGCTTTCTGTCTCTTGATTGGCCTGTGGTTGAGAAAGCAATTTTTTTTTCCGCTCTGCCATTTTCCTTCCGTTAAGGCACTGCTTCTAAGCTTTAGTCGGATCTTCTTAGATTGTATTAGCAATGGGTGACTGGATTCCTAGCTCACTTTCCTGGCATGAATCATCCCGGACATCAGACTCATCTGAGGTATGGCAATGGGAAGGATAGGAGATTGCTCTAAGTCAAAACACTGCTAAACTTTGCTTGAAGACTGTCCAGAACCTATTGAGAAGGTTGGACCAGAAATGGGTGGATAAATTCAAGCCAAATCTTAGGGAAGAAATATCATGCTGCTTTCAAAATGCAAGACTGTAGCAAAAACTTGCAAGAGTGGGTCTCAGTTTAACTCTCTAAGAAAGTTCTTCTACCCTGTATTAATGTATCTACTCAATTTCTATCTCTCACTGAATCTTCATTGTCTACACACTGAATGTCTGCTTGTGAGATAGTTGTAACAAAACCAGTGCTCTATAAAAAAGGGGGGGGGATCTTAACTACAACTAAATATGCCACATAGTAATTACAATGTTGATGAATTTGCATGCTGCCTTGTGATATTTTGGTTCCCTATTTTCATTGCGATAATGTTAAAGAGGTATTTTTGCTTCTTAAAGCCAATCTAATAAATGGCTATCATTACATCTGGGTGGCAGTAAAGTTCTTATATTAATTATGCAGTGTAAATAAGCTTTTTCTTTGATATCCTGGAGTCTTTGGAAATACAGTAGCTCATATGCACTGTGAATAGATGACCAACATAAAAATTGGTGGTCTCATGTGATGGGCTGTGAGAATAACCATGGGAGACAGGAGGAAGAGCCACAGCCTAGGTAATTGCCCGAAAAATAGAGGAATGGAGTTGGAATAAGCATCTCAGAGGAGACTCCCGCCCCAGAGTCAGATGTTTTGAACTAAGCCTCTATGATTACTAGTTTGACATAGGTCAAAGATTATTAGTTTAAAACATGTAGAAGGTGGCAGTTTATGTGCTCCCTTACTTGATCATTGCATTCTGTTCTTAAAGAATATTAGCAAAAAGGAGAAAGTTGGCATGCAAAAGGTAAAGGAGAAGGAATAGTTTAAGAGGCTGATTATCTTTACAGGAAGTAAGAGAAGAAGCAGATTAGTTATTTTGGACTGTCATTCCATGCAAATGAAGAAAAATGAACTCAAGGGGACACTGTTGAACAGTTAAACATAACAATCTCAAGTCTGCCTCTCCTGTGTAAAATGTGGAGTCTTTGTGCCTTTCTGTCTGTAAATGTTTTTTCCCCAGAACCCAGCTTTTAACGGTAATTCTAAGGGAGAGAAATACTGGCTGTGAGTATGTACAGAAAGAAAAGGAGAGAAAAGAATGAAATTAGAATGTAGGAATTCCTACTTTCACCACATGATCAGGTCTCTAAAGATTTGCAAAAACACTTATAAGACATGTACTCCTCAACAGATTACAGCCGATCTAGACTGGATTTAAGCAGGAGAGGTTCTAAATATTGCCTCACCCACTCTGTGGCTGAAAACACATAACCCATTTTATTATTTTATTTATTTTATTATTATTAACAGTTAGGTTGCCAAATATCCAAAATTCTTTGAACATACTCTTTTTCTGCCCTAACTTGCTCTTTCACACCAGGAAGAAAAACTATCCTCTGAAATTGGAGAAAAAAGCATCAGGCAGCATACAGCAAATAACCTTTGGGGAAAAGATGCTACTGAATATTTCATGCTAAGATGATGATTGACCTGCCACAGCAAGTTGCACTACAAACTCTGCCATTCTAGTCAGGGGTGGGTTCTGGTTTTCCTCGCTGCTGGTTCGCTCAGTGTCACGCCACGCACGTGCTTCGCGCATGCGCAGTGCTTACAAAAAGCTGCGCATGCGCAGAAGAAAAAAAATGGTGGCTCCTATGGCGCCGCCGAAAGAACCAGTTTGGGGGCGTGGCAGGCCTGGGTCGCTGCTGGTTCTAGTGACCCAGGCTGCCAAGTTACTACCGGTTCTAAAGAACCGATCCGAACCAGGAGGAACCCACCTCTGATTCTAGTCTAATCCAGCCTATTTTTGAATTAATTGAATGAATGCAGTTTTCTTGACAAGATTTCATAACTAGTTTGTTGTTATCTCCTTTCTAGAGCTGAGAGAAAGTTGCCCAAGGTCACTCAGTTAGCTTTGTGCCTCAGACTCATGGCCTTTCAGTTTCTAGCCTGATGCCTTAACCACTGCACTAAACTGGCTTTTCATGCAGTACATAAATGTAAATGTCTGCACATATCAAACAAATGCAACAGTCACATGATTTGTAGTATATCCTCTTCTGTCCATGTCCACCTCTGGAATGAGATCCTCTCTGACAGATTTTCATGCAAGTAGTAGGTACTATATCTGGGAAAATGTTTCTATGTTCCCTTCCTTGTAACTCATGAAGACTCTGATGAGCCATGGAGTTGAGCATTCTGCTTCACTGTGATAGGTTTTCCTTTAGCAGGCAACCCTATCTTGGTAGCACTGAATTGTTGAACAACTTGGATCTGTTTTTATCTCCTGTCCTGAGTACTTACCATATTTTTCAGAGTATAAGACACACCTTTTTACCCCCAAAAAGAGGGTGAAAACTTGGGTGCGTCTTATACACCGAATGTAGCCCCACCCAGCCACCCCCACCCTTTGGCCTCTGCCTCCCAGCAATTTACCTCCTTGCAGCAAACAGAACAGAGCCTGTTAAGCCAAGCAACTGATTATCAGCTTCCTGAACATCAGCTGATTGAGGCTGCAGGCAGGCCCCATGTGCTAAAACTGAAAGTGAATCTAACTGCAAGGAGGCAAATTGCTGGGAGGCAGAGGCAGAATTTTATTTTCTTGTGCTAATCACTGCTGAAACTGGCTGTTTGTTGTTTGCTGCAAGGAGG
>QLTV01002105.1:1249982-1264211 GCA_003457575.1 Thermophis baileyi
CATGCCCCAGAATAAATCAGCAACTTCCCCATTCAAAGATAGTTCAGAGTTTGTTTGCTTGCTTATTGCTGTTGAAAATAATTTGTGTGTCCACTCTGTGTAGCAATATATAGCAGAATCATGTTACTTCTCTGTCCAGTGTCCATATCAAACATTTCTAAGCCTTAATTCTCTAATATCCATGACTTTGTGGCTATCTTTGTTAATCTTGATTTGCCACTTTCTTTTTCTTGAAAAATCTGTCCTCTTTAGTATCTTTATTTCTATAGATTCCTTCTACTCGGTATTCTCTAAATTGCTAGATTACAATTTTCCTCATTTCTGCCAGTACTACAAATTGCCATACTGAGTAAAGATGGCTAGGAGAAGAGTCCACCAAATCAAGAATACATTCGGCTGAAGAAGACTATTCAAGATTGTAAGCAGGGGCTGATCTGTACCATAGCCCTCAATGATTTTAGTCACATTAGAAGTTGGTAATCATCAGATTAATTCTCACTAAATTAAATTCCAGGGGCTTGAATCCGGCCATTTTTGTTTGTTTGTTTGTTTGATCTTCATTCTAATCCAGACCAAAAGTTAAACTCTGATTTCAGTTAAACCTCACCTGGGCGGTGTGGTTTATTTTCCTTGTCATAGGCTAAATGGCAGAAAAATATTGAAAGGAAAAGGTTGGAAAAAAGACTTCTTCATGTAGCCAGTTAAGTGCTTTCTCATTTCTGACCAGGAAAATAATCTAAATTTCTATTTTCTCTGCTGTATCTCTCTTACATAATGGGTTGTCAATTATGGGAACAGAAGTTCAGCGTATTTAAGAACTGGGTTTGGCAAGGTTGCCATAACACTGCAGTTGATGTAGAAATATACACTTAGTAGATACATATGCAAGATAGAACAATAGAAATTCAAATTATAGCATCAAAATTGAGTTAAGATCATTTGAAAGGGAGAACTGAAGATCAGAGTTAAAAAGCAGAATCCAGAGAAAATATTTTTTGTCCAACTTTTATTTTGGATTTCAAACTTTTTCTTTGCTATAGATCTATAATATGCTTAATGTATAACTAATATTTACTGGAGTTTATCAGTAAGTCAGTTTGACTGTTTAATAGAGTTGAAGACAGCAGGTGAGAAAACATTGCATCTTTGGCAAAACAATATGCCTGTTCATTGCTAACTTCCACACACCTAGGTACTGTTAAAAGACACAAGTACAAAGGTGAGAACAGAGGGTTTGGATGGAAAATACTCCAGTGTTATAGAAAATGTTAACTAACAATTTAAAGATCATCCAAGCCAAGGACAATTGTCATGGTGAAAATAAGGGAAGCTGTAAGAGATAAGCTGTAAATATTACTCTATTTTTGAAATGTTAGAAAGGTACTAATAAAAATGTAATCAGTCATCAAAAGGAACAGTGACAGATTTGAGAGGGGGTACATTTACTTTTGAGTGAAACAGCAAAAACATTGGAGTAGATGTGTTTAATGAATTGTTTGCTTATTAATATAAAAAATCAGGCCATTGCAAGCAAGCAGCATTACATCTCAAAATAATTGTTGTCATGATATTTGCCAAGATTATTTTCCACATTTAATACACAAAGAGTCTTGAAGATTTCTTTAATTTGTACAAATGTCTTTTGGAGCAGAAATACTGAGTATCGAATAATTAAATTTTTGTATCTTTCCTTAACTTGTATATTATCTGATTTCTTTTGGTTTTTGTTATATTGTTTTTGTTTTTTAATGGATTTATTAATTTTTAATTATTACATTTTTAAGTGTGATTTCATAATCCTGGCTCCTTAGTAATTAGACAGGAATTATAGAAGTTTAAGCCATTCAGAGAGCTGGTTAAGGGATAGGTTTCATACAATGAGGTGGTTGGATTACTTTTCTTTATTGTTTTCATAGTTGCTTGAAGATGTGGCCACAGATCCAGTATATGTGAACATACAAGAACTTCAGTTGGAGCACAGTACTACCACTGCCAACGATTCCCAATCCCCATTCCAGCTGTGTCTCAGCAACCCTTTGAACAACTGGGAAATTCACACCGACACCGAAAGTGGTCATTCCTTCTATTACAATTCTGTGACTGGTCAGACAACTTGGGAGTCTCCCTTTGGGGCTTCCTTGAATAGTGTGAGTCCTTCCCACTCTCAATGTCCCAGCCCTGTCTCATCTGCTGAGTGGAACCAATATGTAGATGAGGCCAGTGGGCAAATATTTTTCTATAACGCAGCAACAGGTGAGACTTCGTGGGAGGCACCGCAAGAAATTTTCAATCCTCCAGAGATGCGGCCTGCATTTACTAGGAGATCTCCGGATCAGAGAGTAAGTGGATGAGAGGAGAAGTCTATTAAAAACATCAAATACAAAGAAAAATGATAAAATAATAAAGTAAAATAAAATATATTGTGGTGGGGATCAGGCCCACAACTCATAATTATAACTCGGCTAATACCTGGAGAAGAAGCAGATCTTCAGGACCTTTTTATAGTCCAGCAGGACTGGAGTCAACTGGATTTTGGGGTGGCTGTTCCATAATTCTCAAGCCTTGGGAATAGAAACCTCTAAGCCAGAATCCTCTCAACTGTTTAAGGAGGAAGAAAAATTGTTTGTGTATTGACCTCTTTTCTAATATTTTTTTTCAGCCACCAACTCCAGAAACTGACTACCCAAAACTTTCTCCTCGTGAACTCTCTCCAGAGGAAGGTTATTCTCCAGATGGATCCTACAAGCAATTTGACTATGCTGGTATTCCTTCAGCAGACCAGGGTTGTGCTTCCCCTGGCACCCCGGAAACATCAATGTTTGATGTCCCAGACATGGTAAGAATATCTTGGGAAGACTGGCAGTGGGGGCACAGAGGCAGAGCCAAGGAGGAATTTCCAGACCATGAGAACTATTAAGCAATGAACTGGCCTACTTCCTGGTTTTGTGGATGCTCCATCACTAGAGGTTTTCAAATAAAAGTTGGGAAGCCAGTTGGGCAGATCTGAGGATACCTGCCCTGGGCAAGTGGTTGGACTAGAAGACCTCAAAGGTCGTTCCAATCCTATGATTCTGTGAGTACAAGATTAATTTTACAATGTGGCTGAGACATTCTAATGGTAGAATCAGAGCTGTTTAAATTAAAACAATAATGTAATCAGATAGAACAAAGGATTTACTCTATAATGTATCCCCAGCCATCATAATTTATTCAGAACCCCATGGTTAAGCAAACCACCATTTACCTCTATGACCCCAGTCACTGAATGAGATGGACACAGTAAAAATGCCAATGTGTAAAACAGATTCTAAAATTTAATCAGGTGGCATACAAATTCATCTGCTGAAAGTAAGAGGAGGTAAAATGGGTTACCTATTGATAGGTGTAAATACAAACTTGAGTATAACAAAACAGTAGATCATGATCCTGCATTAGGATCTGTGGTATGAGTGCCTGTATGTTGTTTACTGCTGCTAAAATTATTATACTTAGGTGACCACTTCTGGCAATCGCCAGAGCACCAGTAGTGGATCTAGTCGTGGCAGCAGTCCTTTTGCAAGTTGGTCCCCCAGCCAGTCAGTTCACCCTGGGTCAAAAGATGAGCAGGTATGGAAGAAAGGGTCTCTGCTTACTGATGGCAGATCTGAAGTGGGGTTTTGATAAATAAATTAAATGGAGAAGCCAAAGGTTCTCCTGATCCTTTGCATACTTTGAACCAGGAGAACCTTTTGGAAAGATGGAGGGAATAATGGGATTAGGATGGCCAAACAAGCTGCCACTTTCAAACAGCCACTTAGTGCCTGCAATTACAATTTCCACATTGTCCATTTCCTGATCTTATTTCCTTAAATTATAAGTGAGAGTCCAAGCCTCACTGCAGAAGAAACACTAGAATTATTTTCTCTCTAAGGGAGGTGAAAAGGGGCTCCTATTTGAATTAGTTTGAAAATGCAAATATAAAATGTCAACCAACTTGGCTCCCAAATTTTAGTATCTTTCCTGCACTCTGGATTAAATTAGACAATACCTGAGGTATTGTATTGTCTTAATTCCTACATTTATTTCTTAAACTTACAGTGGCCTAAGCCAAATGAAGATAAGCATGCTTAGGAAGTGAGAGCTTACCCCTCCTCCCAGTGACTTTGGATTTGTTTAAAAGCAATCCTCAATGGCACAAGGTTGTTGCTACTCAGCTACTGACCCTATCTAATAGCAGAGCCATCCTTTGCTCTGATGATGGGGTTTTCCACAGCAACCTAGGACAAGATTAAATCGCCATTTCTTTTTCTCCACCTGCCCAGCTGAAATCTCTTGAGAAAGCTGGGATGTTGTATCGGACAAGAACGGCTGATAAAGGGAAACGCCTGAGGTAAGAGGGGCCTGTTGTATATGTTTTGTGGACTTATTTCAGGCCTTCTGATGTAGGGAGAGGCAAGAAGGAAGTTTGGAATAGTACTTTTTTTCTTGCTTGGAACTGGAGTTACTCTATTAAAAATATAGGGTTTTTTAAATCTAGAACAATAAGCACTTGCAGTTGTGGAATAGATCAGCTGATGTTGCCTTCTAAGGTCCTGCTTCCTCCTTGTTCAGTCATTCAAGGCATAAGATAAAATCTCCTTCTCTGGTCAATAGCAGCCTAGATATCAGATAATTCTTAGGCATTTTAATCCCTTGCTTCTAGATTGGCATAAGTTTTTAGCCACTAGTATGAGGAAGACTTGGAAATAAACCCATATTCCTGAGTCACTACTTACAAGGAAAGTAGTGGTAGCCCTTGAGTTTCCCCCCCCCCTCCACCCAAAGAAATCTTCCTTAAACATATAAGTGTTACCATTGAAATGAAAGGCAAGGCTCTAACCAAAAGTGTGTAGTGGGCATCATAGTTCTGTAAAACTATTTGAAAAATGCTGGTTCAGGCAAGGTAAAGCATCATTCCAAAGACTTAGGCATATTTTTGGGGAGGGAATGCATCACTAATAAATTCACTAACAAATCATTACTAATTAAGTGAAAGCAAGCAAGGTTGAATTTAAATAAAGCAAATCAGTAAAATTAAAGGTTGCTTTAAGCCATGTTGGAGGGGGAAGGAGTTTGCCAATTGCCAGTCGCCTTGTTTGGCACGTTTTCAAGAACTAAATGGGTCTACATTCCCCTGAATAAAGGCACTCATTGCAGAACAGTTACCCACTTCTCAGCTTTTCCGCCCACTCCTTTTTTTATTTAGTTGTGAGCAATTTGGAACTGAATTATTGGCCTTCTGATTCTGTCTCCCTCTCATTCTTCAGCTATATATTGTCTGTCTGTCTGTACTGCATACTATTTTGAGCCTATTTTTCATGATGACTGAGTTGATCATAGAGACATACTCCTTTTGTGTGTTGATTATTAAGAGTAATGTGTGTTGAAAAATGATGAGAGAGAGAAAGAGGGAATATTGATATCTATGTTTGTATAGTTATACTATTTCCCCCCCCCCAAACCCTTACTCTTCAGTTTTTATGCCTACCCAGTTAATATATTATTCTGTGAATGGTGTGTCCTTTCTTTACCTTCTTTTAGGAAGAACTGGGCTTGTGTATGGACAGTCTTGGAAGGTGGTGCCTTAATATTTTTCAAGGACTGCAAGCATTCAACTTCCAGCGGTGCAGTAAGTCTTCAGCTTTAGCTTCCTGCTCTGAGATAACCAGCTGATATTACAGTAGAATAGAGAGTTGGGGAAGAAATTCAAATTTATAAATACAGTTAATTTAAAAATCATCTTCCTTTATATGAAGCTGCCCGATTCTTAAGGTATCTTCAGGAGTCTTTTCTTCTCATCTCACAGTTGCATTTGGTTGGTTAGCAAAAATCCATTTCCAGACTTTGAAATATGTGTTTGTCTATGCGTGTCAATAAAATTTCTGTTTGGCTCATATAATTTTTACAAATTATTTTTTTAAATATATATGTCCACTCAGAAAAAACATCTGTAACATCTGTTAATAATATGGCACAACATTAAAAGTAAAGCAAAACTAGCATGAGGAAGACTTGGACAATTACACTGTATATAAAATAACTTTAAAAAATACCAAATTGCTTTGAAGTTCTCTTTCTTGCCTCTTTATTGGATAAAACTTAATTAGATGATAATAAATTTCATATGAGTCATCCTTATGTGGAATTTCAGAAGAAACCTTTCCTTCATTTTACCCTCCCCCCTCCCTTATTTTATGCATTTGATTCATTGTTTTTTCTCTTTTTTTTGCTGAATTTATATTTAGAAAGGTCAGCTCATGGGATCATCTGAGAGATTTCTTTTTCATTGTCTGACTTGAATAAGGTTTCTTTTCTTTTCTTTTCTTTCTTTCTTCCTTTTTTTTTTCTTTTGATTTATTTTTTTTTTTTTTTTTTTTTTTTTTTGGAAGCCCTGCAAGTTGTTACTACGGTATGCCCAATTACTTATTTGCTAAAATTTATTTGATCTTTTAAATGATGACCCTTTTTGTCTTTAAGTCTATTCCTTGCTTCCTTAAGCATTTTGTTGGAACAATAGAATATATGTTTTTCATAAACTATGCCAAAAAAGTTACTATCCCATACAGTGTACCCTCTGACATCGAAAATCACTGCGCAGCAGTTGGAAACTGCTGCGTGGCAATTCCCTGTCACGTGTGCGGCCGCGCAGCTTAGAGGGAACATTGATCCCATACCTCCTCTCTTATCAAATTAATAGGTTAGTTGGGATGCAATTTTTCCTTATTATTCCCAACCATCTTACCACTGGTAATGTTAGCTGTGTGATGAAGTATTATTTTAACATTTCTGGAGGACACAATGATGGAGATAGTTGCCTCTGTGAACTTTCATCTCTAGCAGCTAACCCTTACTTTAAATTAGAAACTTTTTTGTTTTCATTTATATTCACACCAATTGGTTACAAATATGTATGCATAACTAAAATCTTACACAGCATAGTTTGGCCAAAAATCTGGATGTCTGTGGAAGCAAGATATATTAGTCATAATAGAATAATTTGTATCCTGGATAGATATAATGTGATAAAGGAAGATGGGAGGTCAGTGAGTAATGGTCCAATCTGAACATTTGTGTTACTTCTACTTTTCTTCTTTGCATATTTAGAAGTATCCCTCTCTGCTAAGTAGCCCAGAGTTTAGAGCGAATCTTCATGGAGCATCTCTTTCCTGGGCCCACAAAGACAGGTCAAGTAGGAAGAATGTCTTGGAGGTAAGAAATAATGGCCTTCATTGTCAAGTATGCCAGAGTTTAGAGCAGTGGTTCCCAACCTTTTTTTGGCCATGCCCCACCTAAGCATCTCTAAAATCCTGATGCCCCCCCCCCCCCCGCGCACCCCACACCCCCCCCCCCACCACCAACCCCCTGCGCCCCCCGCGCCCCCTCACCACCCCACAGCCCTGATACCCCCCCCCCCCCGGTGACATATAATACTTACTATTCAAAAACTGAACTCCTACTCACACAGAGGAAGCCTAAAAGGCCATTAACTTGGTTTAAACAAGGTTCCAATTGCCCCCATTAAAAATCAAATTGCCCCCCTGTGGGGCATGGGCCCCACGTTGGGAACCACTGGTTTAGAGAGAAAGAAAAAATTACCCTATTCCCTGGACCATCTCTGCTATATGTGGCAAAATTAAAAGACCGTGTCTTATTGACAGAGTCACTGTTTGGAGAAAAATGTTAAGGGATATTAGGCAACCAACTCCTGGACCTGCAGTTATACTGGGGAGGGAGGTCTCCAAAGCACCCCATCTTTTGTCAGAGCTAGCCTGCTGTTAAAGAATTGGTTTAGTTATTTCTTGATATGGATTACTATTATGGAAATGCATTGTGCTTTATCCTAAGTCACTCATAAAAGAATGCTAAAAACCAATGAAGACTTGCAAGTGTAGTTTGGTAAATTAGAGCAATTTTCAATGTTTGTGGAGAACAACTTTTAGATATTACATACAAATGCTTGTTTTGTTGTAGCTGAAGACACGGGATGGCTCAGAGTATTTGATCCAACATGATTTGGACTCCATTGCCAGCATGTGGTACAGTGCAATTAGTAATAGAATTGGCAGACTGGTACGTCTCTTGTTACTGAATCTATGCTACCCCAAATGAACCAGGAATCTTTTTCATATACTGTTAGCACAGGGTGGGAGTCATCAGGATGGTACATACAATCCACCTTCACTTAAACTCACAAAAAAAAAGAGATATAGATGTTGTGTTATGGTTCCATATTTAGCCTTTTCAGAGGTTATTAAACTACAGCAGTTCTCATCATTGGCTGTGCTAACTGGCATTGCTGGGAGTTGAACCTAGAAGGGTACATATGTCTTACTCCTAACATACAACATGGTAAAGTTAAAATCTCTGGGTTATTTTTTTATGTTGTGGTTCCTGAATGTAAGTAAATTCCATGCAGATCAGGGGCATTTAAGAGCATCAGAAGAAGGCTTTAAAAAAAAAAAAAAGTTCCCTTATGCCAATGCAGTACAAGTATTTTCTTTCTGTTAGAAAAGCCTTTTCCCCCCCACAGTGAACAGTTTTAAACTCTCTGGAGGGGAAATACAGCAATTCCTGAGCTTTAAGTCCTGCAAATGTAATTTTCTTTTAAAAACTTTCTTCTTTGTGAGCTCAGATAAAAGGAGAAGGGATGGCAACTGGTAAAAAGTTTCCCCTTCTCTTCAGCAATGAGCAATGTATGGAAAACTTGTTATTAAACTTAACATGCACTCAAACTTTCTTTGTGGTTTTTGCACACAGAGTGATGCTTTTTTTCTGCCATTGCTCTGCCTCATTCATGGGATTTCATAGGAGCATCCAGATGAGACTCATTTTCATTTGCAAACCTTCCATATTTTTAAAAATAATAGTTTTCCATGCATGACAGTAGAAACCCTTTATTTCCTTTCCTATCCTCTTTCCTTTATATATTGATCTTTGAATATTTGTTACTACTATCATTGTTGTCTGTACAAAAAAAAGTGGGGGGAGGGAAAGGTGTAATATTTACCAATCGCCAGGGGGACTGGCAATATTAGGATTTCAGTTCTTCTAGCTTTTTGGCAGGTATGACAATAATTGTTCTGTATTTCTTTCTTTCAGTCTATAGATTTCCCTTTGGAAGAGGATGATGATAATTTAGCAACTGTAAAATCCAAGGAACAAACAGGAGGGAACAAAGAGAAAGAAAGTGAAAGAAAGCATCCAGGTCTGTGCTCTGTTCATTGGCAAATGTATGTGATCTGAGTTGACAACAGTGATTCAATATGTGATGAAAACTAAAATTGAAACATCACATATGTTTGCAGATTAACTAATTCAACAATAGCATAGACATACTTATCCACAGATACAGTACATAATAGTTTTTCAGGATTAGGATTTGTTAATCCCTTTTTTACCTAAAATACTTAAAGAGGATTTAGTAACCAGGAATCTTTTTTTAGGACTTCAAGTTACCATAAAATTAAAGGTTGCTACTGAATTAGAATTTGTTTGATATTTGTTTTCAACAGTGGACCTTTGTTTTTGTTCTGACAAACAATGTTCAATTTTCACCAATGACAGCCTGCAATGCAGGCTGTTTCTTTGTTTTGCCTTGTTTTCAAGGGATTCGGTGGAGAAATGGCAAAATGCATACTGGCCTGTTTTGTAATATTTTTTTTCTTTTAACTAGGTGAAATTGACAAAGATTTCAACTAAATTTCTATTTCAAGTCCAAGTGACAGGAAGAACTGTTGTAAAAATTTCTTCAATCTCTCAGAAGACATGCCAACAAAAATGAAAGCAGTTGGCATTTGCTTTCATGAATGGGGAGGGAAAAGAAGTAGGAGACAGAACACCTGACTATTAGTGTGACCAAGGGGGGAAATGTGATTGAAATCCAGAAAGGAATTTTGTAAGCCAGTTTAATTTCCAGCTAGTTTATATACAGATCAGCAGCTGAAGGCTGCAGTGTGGAAAAGGCTAAGAAGGAGGCTAAAACTGTAGCATGTTAAGCCACACATATTGAAAAGGGATGTGTTTCTTTACAAGCTGTGAAGGAGGTTTGAATATGAATTAAAAAGAAACAATCCTAGAACGTGAAGATTAAAATAAACACATAATAGAGCAAACTCTGTTATATATCCAACCTACTTTCCTATAAATGGGTGGGATGTACAAAAAGTCTAGCTCTATACCCCTGAAGGGCACAAGGTTAAGGAAAAGTGCCTTACCAGACTGCAAGAATTATCTTCTGGATAGTCTGGATCCTTGCAAGTTTTGATTGCTCTGCTTGCTCAGGAAAGGAAGGATATTTACATAGAAGATCCCCATATTGATAAGGCTCCTGATGCTTAGGAGGAAGAGAGGCATATAACTAAAAAAAATACGACTAATGGCATTTGTAGTATAATAGCAATCATAATATTTTTAAAAGTAGTAGTTTTGCCATGTATGACAGTAGAAACCCTTTATTTCCTTTCCTATCCTCTTTCCTTTATACATTGATCTTTGAATATTTGTAAAGGTGAATTCTCCCGCAAGCTGAGCTTCATTTCTACCGATTTGAATGTACTTCATGTATTTCATAATATTCTTGGCAGCAGCACAGAATAGAAACCAGTAGAAAGGCGTTCATGAATTGATTTTATTCTTTCAGCTAAAAGACTGCACATCCTCCCAAAAGACTTCTTTTCAAAACAAGTGAACTTCTAGCATACTGTGTAAAAAGTCTCTAAAAAATAACCTTGATGGAGAAACTTACATTTTCTCTTTTTGCTGCTTTTTCCACCCCTGAAAGATTCAGGAAAAGTTTCAGCATACCTTTAAAACAATGCTCCACTCCGTATATGACTATTCTAATGCCAGTGGTCCCTTTGCAGCTTTCTGGCACTCTCACGGTTCTGACAATGATTCCAACAAAATCCGCAATGTGCTCAGGAAATTTCTGCTGAAGCGTCCATCTCTACAGTACCTGAGAGACCGAGGCTACATTAAAGGTAAATTCCCTGGAGAGAAAGAATGCTGTTTAAAAAATGACCTCGGAGTGCCACTCAGGCCCACAGTTGGCTCATCATTTGTTGTCATTTGTAGCCATTTTAAATATTTTTAACATTTACATTATAAGAGGCTCAACCACCGCTTGCCAGGGCAATACTGCCCTCTAAATGGAAGGATATTCATTTAGAAAACGATGTGAACCATCTTTCTTGCCTGAGTTGATATGGGATTTTTTTTAATGTTGTTATTGTGGTTTAAATTCAGATCAGGTATTTGGATGTGCTCTTCAAGTTCTCTGTGATCGTGAAAAGAGTACAGTGCCTAACTTCGTCAGGCAGTGCATCGCCACTGTGGAGAAAAAAGGTATGCGATACTCTACATTTCACCTAAATTGAAAATCTGAGGCCAGACAGCTCCCATCTTCAATTCCGTAATGTGCATGCATTACGCAATGATCAGAAATTCCATAACATTTACATTTTGAGTCCTTCATTCTGATTTTGTGACTCATTAAAAGCTCTGTTAAGTTGTTTTTTGTACTGAAGCAAAATAAATGCAAAGTGTGAGAAAAGGCCATTACTTTGCACCTATTTTTCTCTTGTGGAGATACAGATAATAGCTGCCATTTCTCTGTCTCTCAGGCTTGGATATTGATGGACTTTATCGGATAAGCGGTAACCTGGCTACAATACAAAATTTGCGCTTCAAAGTTGACCATGGTAAGCCACTGTGACTTGTAAATGGGATAGTTTAGTGAGGAATAGTGTCCATTGCCTGTAAAAGATCCCAGGTTTGGATACTTTGGAGATGTACCGTATTTTTCGGAGTATAAGACACACCTTAGTTTTGGGGGAGGAAAACAAGGGGGGAAAAATCTGCCTCTGCCTCCCAGCTATTTGCCTCCCAGCAAACAGCAAACAGTAAACAGTACAGATGATATACACTGTTTGCTGTGTATTTCTGTGCATGTGTGCCTGACCCATAGAAATAGCAAAGAATTGGAGAAATGTACATTATGGCAGTATATTAATGCCAGAAAGTTATCTTAAACGTAGTCACACTAACTCCTCCCAATTATTTAAATCTACTCCAAACATGACTAAGTCAGGGTTTAACTCAGCTGCCTTATTTTAATACTAAAACAGGACACTGTTACATTTCAGATTATTACTTGTACAGATGCTGTTAAAATTGATGTGGCTTTCTTGAAGTATACATTATTCTCTGCTATTTAAAAAGATACAATAACACTGGGCCTCTTCAGATCAAGTATTTATTTTAAAAAGCTGCTTCATTTTGTTAAATTGTCTAGAACAATAATAAAGCAGTCTTTAAAAAATAAGTAATAATTTGAACATTCTATAGACATTTATAGTTATTGACTTAACTCCTTGCAGCAAACAACAAACAGGCAGTTTCAGCAGTGATTAGCACAAGAAAATAAAATTCTGCCTCTGCCTCACAGCAATTTGCTTCCTTGCAGTTAGTGGCCTGCCTGCAGCCTCTCAGCTGATGGTCGGGAGGCGGATAATCAGTTGCTTCTGCTAATGAGGCTCTGGCTGTTTGCTGCAAGAGGTAAATTGCTGGGAGGCAGAGGCCAAAGGATGGTGGTGGCTGGGTGGGGCTACATTTGGTGTATAAGAGGCACCCAAGTTTTCACCCTCTTTTGGGGAGTAAAAAGGTGGGTCTGATACTCCGAAAAATATAAGAGGTTTCCTGAAATCTGGACATTGTCCAGGGATGTTGGTATTAACATCTTTGTCAGAATGTCTAATAGAAGAATATCATGCATGATATTCTAGCATGAAAGAAATGTTTCCCATCCTACTGGGCCCACATGGACATACTAGGATGCATGGAGCAGCCCTCAAGGGGTCAAGAATCGACCTCCATAGACTATGTTTCTCCCTTGGAGCCACTTTCCCATGTCATGGCATACACTAGATAAAGCAAGGTGAGGAATATCTAGCCCAGTGTTTTTGAAACACAGCAACTTTTAAGATGTGTAAACTTCAACTTCCAGAATTCCATAGCCAGCAAACTGGGAGTTGAAGTCCACACATCGTAAGGTTGCCAAGGTTGAATAACTTTTATCTAAACAGAACTTTCTAACACTAAAATAATAGCTAATCCAAGTTGCTCTCCAGATGCAACTGAATTTGAGCTTCCTTCTGAAAGCTAAGTGCACTCTGCTTACTTTTGAGGGAGTTGCCTTTTCTTCTTCAGCATGGTTCTGGAGCACATATTACTGTATTGTTCTCTGGTCCAAGGATTGTGAATCCTTGGTCTAAAGGATTGGTCTAAAAATCAATTATGGCTGTACTGCTATCATTATCTTTATCTTCAGTGCTATGGGACATGGGATGAGAGAGTATATATTGTATTGTAATTTTCATTAATTTTACAGATGAGCATCTGGATCTTGATAGTGGCCACTGGGATGATGTTCATGTCATCACTGGGGCACTCAAACTCTTCTTCCGCGAACTGCCTGAACCGCTCTTCCCCTTCAGCTATTTCGACAGATTAATTGCTGCTGCTAGTAAGACAATCTTTTACTCTTGGGAAGGATAAAAAGATTATTTAGTGGCTAAGTTTGAATATAAGTATCAAAGCCATAGCTTTTTTGATTGTAAGACTTATCTCCCATAGCTAAGGTGTGGTCAGACTTCAAGGTATACATAGAATGTTTTTACCGAACACCTGAGATCCACAAATCATAGTATGACAAAATGGGGGGGGGGGCTTCGAGTTAGTCTTGACTCCTGATGACTGCCTGGATTAATACATGAAATTTTCATGGAAACAATTTCAAAAGTGACTTGCTACTTCTTTCTTACTATTGACTACCTCCAAATTATCAGCTGGCTTCATATCTAAGCTGAACTAATACTTGCAGAAGTAGAATTTTTAGTTCAGAAAGGTGATTTGAATATTCTGCATATAAAAATTCATTTCTCCAGGTTATCTACATTTCAGTTGTTTCTCTTGTTGAAACAATTGGGAGTTAGAAATTGTGTCAATCTAGCACATTACCTAGATTGATAGTAAAAGATACAGATCTATTTTTATTCTGCCCATTCTGTCCTATGGCTTGTTTATCAATTATTATTATTATTATTATTATTATTATTATTATTATTATTATTATTATTATTATTATTTATTTATTTATTTATTTATTTATTTATTTATTTATTTATTTATTTATTTATTTATTTATTTATTTAT
>QLTV01002105.1:1266751-1302835 GCA_003457575.1 Thermophis baileyi
GGCACATCTCTGAGAGGGGAACACCCCCCTCCTGGCCCAGCCAGGTCTCAGTTATACATGCCAGGTCAGCCCTCTCCTCCAAGATTAAGTCTCGAACGAGGGGGGCCGTGTTAACAACCGACCTGGCATTAAACAGCAGCAGCCTGAGACCAGGGCCCTGACATCCCAAGTCACCAGGTATACGAGGTGAGCCCGGTGAACCAGAACCAGAGGGGCCAGAACAAGTAATCACTTTGAGACAGCGAGTCCTAGTTCCCCGAGAGTGGCCTACCCCTCAGCTCCCGCCATATCTACCTCTCCCAGTCATAACCGCAATACTCCGGCTCTCCAACACCCCAGAGATCCCCTCCCCCACCCCAACGGCTCCCCTCCTCCCCGGCAGGCAAGGCACCACACTCACACCAAACCGCAGATTTAGCAAATCTTGTAGCACTGAAGATCGTATTTACTGTTTTTAAATTGTGATCAGGTAGTTGGCAGACAGAGAGTAACATTAAACCTGGACATGGCCAGGTCAAAACAAAAAGAACTAAAAATAAATGGAATACTTTTCTGTGAATTATAGCATTTAAATCCAGTTTATTTTTTTTTTAAGTTTAAATCCAGTCTAAATTGATGGTATATACAGCCAGTTTTGTCTAGTGGTTACGCCACCGGATAGAAAACATGAGACAATGAGTTCAAGTCTTGCCTTTGCCATGAAAGCCAGCTGCGTAACTTTGGGCTCTCCTCAGCCCAGCCCATCTTACAGGGTTGTTGTTGTGGGGAAAATAGGAGGAGGAAGATGTGTTGGATATGTTCGCTGCCTTGAGTTATTTGTAAAAATAATAAAGGTGGGGTACCAATAAATAAATGATAAATAATTTAAGGAGCTCCGTTCAAATAACAGTGTTATAAACCAAAAGTGCTTCTTTATCAGCAAATTGCAATGAGGAGATGATTAATAAGGTCACATTAGAGCTCTGTTTAGGAAAAGTAACACAGATTGCCTTCTCCTGCCTTGTGACAATATCAATACAGGTAACAATAACCACAAATATCAAGATCTGATGATTCCGGTGGTTACTGTCACATTGGATGCCATACCAAAAAATCTTGGACAGTGCATGAAAAATCTGCATATTGACAAAATTTCCATCTGCCAATTACAAAATACCATTCTGCTGGGATCCCCATAGATACTATGCTAATACATTACAACTTCCTAGGTTCTTAGGAAGAACTTGATGCATATGAAGGCCAACACAGCTAAAGAACTGAGAGCTGTGATTTCACGTAGTAATGCTTTTATTGAACTAAGATAGCTGTGAGAAAAAAGAAAAATACGCAGTTAAAAACATGGACAAAAGCAAAAGGAAAAAAGAGGATAGAATAGAATAGGCACTTCATAAAATACACATAGACACACATATGAATATTATGTAAGATATACTCTTTTGGAATCTGAAGAGTCATGGCATCTAGCAAACTAGGCTTGGCATAGCCTTTTTTTGTAAAATCAAATTAGGAGAATGTGACTTCTGGTCTAATATGCACCTTTCCCCTTGCTCTTGACTGCTGGAAAGAACAGGGTGGCAAGAAAGTACATAATGGTATGATGTCCTGTATTTCCATTGCAGTGAAAAATAACAGTGAAAAAACCTAAGCAATCTACTGTTATTTCTTAAAACTACATATAAAGAACAAAATGAGTGAAATCTCCTTTTTTGGGGGGGGACTGCAGAAATTATAGACTCTGCAAAGCGAAGCCATCACTTACGAGAGATTGTGTATTCTCTACCTCCTGCTAATTTCAATACCTTGAGGGTTCTCTTCCAGCATCTTTCCAGGTGAGCAGCATCATTTTCCAGATCTTTTAGTTGGTTTGGGCTGTTAAAATACTAATTTTACAATAAAAGCAGTCCTTTGACCATAGATCCTTTTTAAATGTATTACTTCAGCCACAGTCGCCTCCAAGCTAGAATCAACCCTTATGACAGTTTTATTTTGGTCTTCCTATCTTTAACTTCCCACTTGGAAGCAAATCCCACCTTGTTCCCTTATCCCACCGGGGCTGCCTGCCTGCCTGCCTGATTCCACCACTGTAGAAATTTAGTTGATGACACTTTCAGTTGCTATGCTGCTTGAAAGAAACAATATTCAATGAAACTTAAGCAGCCGGATGGGCACAAAAGGGCAAGTAGTTAGTAATCATATTTATAGAAGAGTACTAGTACTTCATAAAAGTATTGTAAGTGATAAAATTAAATCCAACCAAAAGAAATTGGAACTTAAGTCCACTTACTTCTGGTGGCATGGCAGAATTGTTCTTATGGCTTCAAGGTGTTCTTCCTTTTTTTCCCCCCAGGGTTGTAGAGTTCCGGGAGAAGAACCGCATGTCTCTGCAGAGTATTGCAATTGTTTTTGGGCCAACATTATTGAGGCCACAGGATGAAGAAGGAAATATAGCGATGTACATGTTTTTCCAGAATCAGATTATGGAGCAGATCCTTAGTCAGACCAGTTACATATTCCCAGAAAGCTAGACATAGAACTGTATAATGGAGTGGCTTCAATGTGAGAACAACTCCTGCTGCTGTAAGGAAAGAGGTGTCATTGGCTAGAGCCACAGATAGGGACAATGAAGCTGGGAGAGAAACATTTGGCAAGCAAGCAAATCTTCTCTGCTGGATTCAAAAAGTTTGTTTTTGTAGGTTGGAAACATGGGTGAGTAAACCCTGTTGGACAAATAATGGGCTAATTGCCTGGCATGGCATTCTGCATCAGTGATTTTCAACACTTTCGTTGACTACATGATTTGGGGAAAGTGTGGGGAAAGAGGAGGCTTTGTGAATGAATCTAAAGATTTATTTTTTCAACCGAAGTAATTATTTTTCAAGCAATACTGCTTGTTCTGAAGGAGTTGAGGGAAGTAGTTACCAATTAATATATTTTGAATCTTCAGGAGGCTTTTCTTTAATGAAGTATTGTTGAAAATGTGAGATAAGCTTGAAGAAAGTCAGACTTTCATTTGGTTAACATTGGTTACTCTGACCCCACTTTATTGACTGCAAGACATAAAATGTCACAGTACTAATACATGATCACAGTATTGGCATTGTAATTCAGAATACAGATTCGTTATATTAATTTCTGTATATCAGTTGCTTGTTCCAATATATGTGTCAATTATCTGAGGTAAGATAACTTGCACTTTCAGATGAATAAAGTGGAATTCAACTTATCTGTCTTTCTGATCCTTGGGTAAACCAAGTTCAATATAGGTAAAGGTAAAGGTTCCCCCCCCCATGCATGCTAGTCGTTTCCGGCTCTAGGGGCAGTGCTCATCTCCGTTTCTCAGCTGAAGAGCCAGCGCTGTCCGAAGATGTCTCCGTGGTCATGTGGCCAGCATGACTAAACTCCAAAGGCGCATGGAGCGCTGTTACCTTCCCACCAAAGTGGTCCCTATTTTTCTACTTGCATTTTTTACATGCTTTCGAACTGCTAGGTTGGCAGAAGCTGGGACAAGTAACGGGAGCTCACTCCGTTATGCGGCACTAGGGATTTGAACCGCTGAACTGCCGATCTTCTGATCGACAAGCTCAGCATCTTAGCCACTGAGCCACCGCGTCCCTAAGTTCAATATAATCACATACGGTATATATTTACAGTGAAAGAGGGCATCCCATGAACTGTAGAACCCGACAGTTATATCACCAACAATGGTTGGCAAAATGGCCCAAAGTAGCTCTTCAGAAGATTGAGAGGTTGAGTTGCAGCACCTGACCTCTCAAATACTGCATACTCCCTGGTTGGAAGCTGCTGAGATAGTTTGGTGCACCTACAGCTGCTTGCTAGTGGCCCACAGGGATGCACTGGGAATTTTAGCTGGATCTTTTTTTTCTCTACTACCTCCAAGCTGGCCCATTTTTAGATAGTCTTTTATGTCTCTTATTCTGTTCAGTTTTCAGACAGTTATTCTGTTGAAAGGCAAAGACAGATATAGTTCAAGGGTATATAGGCCACCTGCTGATATGAAGATTTGTTTTTTTAGAATTATTTGGAGGGGTTTAGCATTTCCCCCCCCCCTCCATTAAACTAGGGCAGTATCTATTCATTCTTAGCATAAAGCCAGCCTGGGACGGAAAGAATTCCAACCTTCCTCCTCTACATGATTTATTTCAATATTCCATTAGGCTGAAAAGAAAATCAGAGTAGCGAATGTACGCAGAAAGTTATTCTGCTGACAAATGGATGGCAAACACATCCTTGAAAAGCCATAAACTATTTTGGAGATAATTTTCTCTCTCTCCTGTTTTAATACAATAGTACTTTTTTTGGTCTGTCTTGATGGAGAGAGGAAGGCACTGTATCCATTACGATACAGTATAATGCAAAAAAACCTGCCTCTGATTAACATCAGGAAATATAGTTGGATAGTTTCCCTAATATAGTTTAATAGATTAATATAGTTTAATTGTACGTACTTCTTCAGAAGCTAAAATTGAGATCCATATGGCTTAATTAGATAATAAAAATTAGTGAATATAGTACTTCTTTCATCTCCTCTACAAAACCTGTTTTTAAAATGGTTATTACAGCTGCAAGTTTTTTGTTCCACTGTGACTGATCCTAAAGTAAACAGATATCCAGTAAACAAATATACAATAATAACCCTTCAATAAAACATGCTGGCTGGGGAATCCTGGGAAGTAGTAGTCCACAGGTCTCAAAGTTGCCAAGCATTAAGAAAAGCACTAACATACAATCAAAACGAGGAAGCGGCATCAAAATGGAATGTGGCTTCATCAACTTGCTAATTATAACATTTCTTGTGGACTGCTAGTGGCAAGGTTCTCCAACCTGGAAGCAGGGGGGGGGGTTTGGCACAAAAGAAAAGACATCAGACTTGAGAATGGCAGGCAGAATGGAAGCACAATCAAATTTCCTTCTAGCTTCTGCTCTTCATTTTGCCATTGCAAAACTGCCATGGGAAGTTTTATGACAAAGTTTGGGAGCCCTCTGAGATGTAAAGTTTACTGAATAAAAGTTATTTTTTTATCTCTTGCCCAACCCTATCCAGTGAAATCATCATTTGTGAGGGAGTCACACAAATTCATTTACCGTTTTAGGGGGTTGTGGTATGGAAAAGTTTGTGAAATGGTGCTTTATAGTATTTATTAGACAGAATACAATATATTTCATTCTTGGGTATACTGCAGATATTTTCTTCTGCAAGGAAGGCTGAACACCACATCTCAGCTGAAAGCACCCCACCCCAAATCCCCTATGCATGGCCAGCCCACTTTCAAAGCTCGCCTCTGTCCATCTGGCATCTGTTCAGTTTTATCTTGCTCAGGAATGTAGGCAGGACTTAACAAGAAGGCTGAAAGAGTTGCACTAGCAGACAAGAGGCCTGTATTACCTTCGAAGGAACTTGCTTGGAGGGGCTCTTGGCAAGTGAAGCGGTGTGGCCTCCTCCAGTACAATATTCCCAGGTAAAGGGAAGAACTATTTTAGTGTGCCACCCCACCCCACCCCCGTTGCCTCTAGGTGAAGCCTTTACCTTGTGGGAGGGGGTGATTCTCTAGCTACATTTGGGTGCATTTCCATTTACTTTTGTTAAAAGATCTGAAAAGAGGCAAGAGTTTTTTTAAAATCCCTCTTTTGTTTTACGAGTAAGAAATGATCAGAGTTCACAGACTAATCCTTTTTTTAAAAAAAACCAGATGTTTTTGCTTCAGAGAAGGCCACTGTTATGAGGGAGCTGTTGCCAGGGCAAAATTCCTAAGCTTCCTAACTGCCATGTTTCATGTCTCTTTTTAATGTTATGACTTCTACAAAGGGGCTGTGTTGACAGTGGGTTTAGTAATATCCAGCAAGTTTCTCTGATAATAGTGAAGTTGTGATGCTTGCATAAAAAGTGGAGTATAACAGAAACTGTTGGAAAAACAATGAAAACAAATTAAGACTTTCCACTGTTCTTTGTTTAGGGTTTTTTTTTTAACAATTGTAAGTCACCCAAAACGTCTGGAAGCAGTATATGCATTCATGTTATGGTAGATTGCATAATCTACCAGATGTTTACACTGACTTTGGCATTTTTGCCCACCTATTGAGTCCTTCCCAAAGACGTGGGATAGGTAGATACTGTTTAACAATATTAAATATATGTCATCACAGGATGTAAGCGTTTCCAAATAAACCTGCCTTTTGCAACTGACTGATGGTGATTTTGTCAATACTGATGATGTTCAAGTGGTGCTCCGGATGCTTTGGAATTGCATCCTAGGCACTTATTAATGTTGGTACCGGTATCACTTTTGCATTCTTTTGCCACAGTTGTTCTATTTCTATTTGTGGTTATTTTATTTCTATTATAATATACTGTAACTTTGTAGTTTGTAATTTTCTCCAGTTTTTATTTATTTATTTTAAAAATGCATATGACCACCCAGAGTGATTCAGAGCTGCTTACAGCAACTAAAAACCCACCCCAACCACCCCACAGGGCAGCAGATGGCTTTGTTTTAGCTTGAGGTCATCCCCGTCAGCTAAACAGTGCCGGCTGGCGGGCCCGCGGGGGAGGGCCTTCTCTGTGGCTGCCCCGGCCCTCTGGAACCAGTTACCTCCTAAGATCCGGACTACCCTCACCCTGTTGGCCTTCTGGAAAGCGGTGAAGACCTGGCTGTTCCGGCAGGCTTGGGGCCGTTGATCTCACTTCTGCAATTTGGCGAGATCCGGCCATGAAACGATGTGTATGAGTTTTTAATTGTTTTTAAATGTTTTTATTATGTCTTTTTTTAACAGTTTTTTATATTTTATTAAGTTTTTTTATATTGTTGTAAGCCGGCCAGAGTCCCTTGGGAGTTGGGCGGCATAGAAATATAAATAAACAAACAAACAGGTCCCCAAGCCCGCTGCCAATCCATATTTTCAAGGCATTCCAGAAAAGTAATAAGATGGGAGCCAATCTTATCTCCAGTGGAGTGATACTCCATTGACAGGAAGACATCAATTTCTCTTGGTCCCACCCAGTAGTGGGTTCTAAATCCCGTTGCTACCAGTTCGCGCGTGCGTCCTGGGCAGGTGGGCGGAGCCTCCCGCCACCGCCACCGGTTCACAGAACCGGGCCGAACCGGGAGCAACCCACCGCTGGTCCCACCGTGTGTAATGGATGGGACCCACAATTTTCTTGCTATTCCACTGTTTCCAGGTATTGCATTCTCTATTATTATGTGTATGTAATCTACAGTTAGATTCCCAGTTTAAGATTGATGGAAACTTAATCATTCAGATCTTAACCAAGAACCTAGGAATTATTGAGATAGCATCTAAGAATATAAGCAGTTCCAGGCAGGGTGGCTCTTGTAAAATTAGGGTGTTCATTACTGAAATACTGATAAATTCAGTATTTACAGATATCAAGGTAGTCCTTTAGGTATCACTCTGAGGGTTCCAATCACAATTGGATTTCTTTTCCATAAGCACCCAACTTCAATCTGCAAATCCCTGTATTTCTTAATTTTATCCAATTGCTTCTCCTCAATTCTAGCATCATCAGGAATAGAAACATCAGTGAAGCAGACTTTTTTTCTTTTCAATAATTATTATATCAGGCATCTTACAAATAAGGTGCCTATCTGTTTGGATCTTAAAATCCCGTAAGATCTTAACCAGGGGTGGGTTTCTCTTACCTTCCCTACCGGTTCGGAAGTGCGCGCTTCACATCCGGGTACTGACCCTCTGCGCATGTGCAGAAGCCTTTGCGTATGTGCAGAGGGTTATTTGCCAGCCACTTTCAAGCAGCGGCGACCGGAGAACCGGTTCGGGGGCGTGGCAAGCCGGCCTTCACTACCGGTTCGGCGACCATGGCCGAATTTCCACCACCGGTTCTTGTGAACCGGTCCGAACCAGTAGCAACCCACCACTGATCTTAACCCACTCATTTTTCAAAACTTTCTCGACTTAATGGTCGTACTGCAATAGATTCCTCAACTTTTCAAATGTGGATCAAATAAAGATTAAGATGCCTTAAAAGTTAATCCAAGTTGTGCAAGAGGATGGGGGAACTACATTTTTATATTAGACCACAAACCCAGGAAATTATGGCTAAGTAACATTTCCAATGAGAAACTATCCCATTATATCCACTATAAGAACTAATTGATTACAATAATGAGATCTGCTTTGTTGTTTAATAATACAAGATTTATATAAGCAGTATAATTTAAGTTCAGAATAGTCTTAATTTTGAACGTTCTGCCAAACATATATCCTATCACTGGATATCACATGCCTCTACTTTGCATGGTAACTGCAAACTGCGCCAACCTCCTGCTCCATAGTGAATGTACGTGCCATCCTTTTTTTCCATGAAAAGCCAATTGAGATAGTGTCTAGTGTCTGCCAGGCCAAAAGTGTTTCCAAGGAAGTTATCTTTTTCTTCCATGTGTTCTTGCGCTATTTGCTGTGGGTTGGGATGAGGGGGTAAAGGTCGTGCATGACTAATGTTATTTGCTCAGTTGCTTTCTTCACACTAAAGTTCCGGTAATGGTGGCAGATCCTATATTCCTACAAAGTCCAGGTGAGAATTTTTTATTTTTTAAAGCCTGTAGTTTCCAAAGTTAAATTTGTTAGGCTTCCTATAGCAAAACCTCATTTCCAAACTTTTGTACTGTATGCACAGTACAACCAAGCGAAACACAATAATATCTTGCCTGATTGCTTTAGCAACTTAGAACTGAAGGTGCTTCAATTAAGGGTTATTATTTGGGTTTACTTAATAAAATAAAATACAGCCAGTACTTAATAAAATACAGCCAGACTTTAATTGAAAATTTGCATATTTGCCAATTTTTAAAATCCCCAAGGAATTGAGATACAGGTTTCACTTGTTAGCACTATTACTTAACCTTTAAAAACCTTTAAAAAGTATGCCTGGAAGGAAAGCAATTTGCATTCAAATGTAATGTTTGTCTTTCAGATACAGAAGGTTTTTTTTTTAGTTATATATGATTTCTAGTTATTAAAGATACCATATAAATTTAACAACAGTGGTAATAATAACTAATTAGGCAAAAAATACTTCCTTTGCTCTTGAGCTTTCAGTGGCAACTTGTTTTTTACAGTTAATTAGTGTTATGTAACCAATAATAAGACAAGGTTCTTTTAACCATAGTTAGATTTACAAACATTAATGGTCTCGTATAGACATAATGCTGAATTATGAATTATGATATACAAACTAAAATGACTGGCTTTACACATTATGCTTTACCATAGTTGCTGTCAAGGGGCGGGAGAAATCAGAAGATTAAGGCAATTCAACTGAGTATAAAAATTTATTGCAAGCTTAAGCTCTCTACAAGAATCTGAGCTACTAACAGTCAAAGCAAATTGGCAGTAGATAAGAGTCAAAGGAATTCAAGATGGGCTGGACTTAAATTTCTTATGGGCACACAGGGACTCATAACTGATGAGGCATTTGACCGTCTCTCTCAGGCTCAGCCTGGTCATCTCCTACATCACTCCATATTGGCCCCTCTCTTCTTCCATGGGTTCTTCTATGCTGCTTTCCCCTTCCATCATTCAAAGTCTGAGTTCTCATGGGAAGTTGGCAAGGATGGAAAGGAGGCGGTATCAAAGGAATCCTCCTCCTCTCCAGGAGCTGGTGAATCAGGTGGTGGTTGCTGTAACACACAAACATCTTTAGAGGGTCCCTCCCTGCCCCTTCTCGGGAGTTGAAGGCCA
The DNA here is from genome assembly GCA_003457575.1 of Thermophis baileyi. NCBI lineage: Eukaryota > Metazoa > Chordata > Lepidosauria > Squamata > Dipsadidae > Thermophis > Thermophis baileyi. The sequence continues at coordinate 1,276,484 of QLTV01002105.1, forward strand.
GATATGGAAGGTGCATCATAGGTGAGTCTCCCTCTTCCCCCCAGAAGAATGCAGAGGGAGTAGTTAACCTCTTCCTCAACAAGTTCCTCCAGTGAAATTGGCAGAGTGCTGATAACTTGGTTGGCCATGGCTCGTCAGGGAAGTGCTGGTGGAACTGACGAACTAAATCAGGGGCATCAACATACCGTTCATTTTCCCAGGAGTGATCTGCAACCATGTAGCCTTTCCAATGAATCAAGTGCTGGATACCTTTGCTTCTTTTCCTAAAGTCTAAGATTCCTTCCACCTCATATTCTGGTTCTCCCTCTATTATGACTGGCATTGGAGGGTGTTGCTGGGATCTTATTGGGCTTGGGGAGGCATTTTCAAAAAGTAATGCTTGGTGAAATACTGGCCTTCCCATTCGTGGCAAGGGGGTGAGCTGAGGAAAGGTTGATCTTGACATTTAGTAGCTGGAAAGGTGCTTTCCAAAATCTAGATAGGAACTGCACACCTCTGTCTGTCACAAGTGCTAAGATCATGCCATGGTAGAGAAAGACGTGGTCTAGAAAAAGTTGGGCTATGTCTTTATGCTTGTGAGTAAGTCCTGGTGCAGTTGGGTAGCTTCCAATCTCTCAGTGGTTGGTGGTGATTGATGAATCTGGAAATTGGAAGATTGTAGGATTGTTGTTGGTTATGGGATCTTTTGAACAGAATATACTGGTTTGTGAGAGAACGGATCTGGCATTAAGTTCTTGGAGCCTGGGATGCATTCAATGTAGAAATCAAAACATGAGAAGAATTGACTCCATCTGACTTGTCTGGGGGAAAGTGGCTTGGTTTCTTGCAGTAGGTCCTGTGGTCAGTGTTGACCTCTATAGGAAAACATGCACATTCTAGGAAGGGTTTCCAGTGTTGGAATGCTGATTTAACAGCAAGGAGTTCTTTATTAAACATGTCATAATTGCATTGTGGGGCAAACAGGGCTCTGGAAAAGAAGGCACATGGCAAGAGGTATGCAAAGAGCTGCTTTAACTTTTCCAAGGCTGATTGGTATGTAGAGACCCAAGCAAATTTAATTCCCTTCTTCGTCAGTTGGGTCAGTGGTTTGGCTTTATGAGCAAAGTCTGGTATAAATTTCCTGTAGAAATTAGCAAAGCCCAGGAAGCATTGGACATCTTTGGCTGTGTGAGAGGCTTGCCAGTCTAGTATAGCTTGGACTTTCTGGGAGTCCCGCCTCTTGTGGAAATGCCTTAGTCCACGAAGTCTAGTTGTTATAAATCAAAGGCACATTTTTCTGGCTTGGCAAAGAGGTGGTTATCTCTTAGTCTACTGAGGACTGGGTGCACGTGGTCCGTATGCTGGGCCTCATTCTGAGAGTAAATTAAAATGTCATCCAGGAGACTGGCGAGCCGGCTTGCTGAGGAGAAGGCCCGGAGCTGTCAAGGCGGGATGGCGGCACTTCCCTTCATGGTTGCTGGCCACAGACAAGTCCGGGACGCGAGCATGGCTGGTGGGGCTTATCACAATGCTCTCAGATTCTTAAATCACTGTGAACAAGAAGTCTTTGGAGAGTGAGCTACCCTAAGTGCAGAAGAACCAGGAAAGAAGGACTTGGTGCCAATGCAGCAGCAAAAAAAAAAACAACCAGAGTTAGTGGAAGGGAAACATCCCATCTTTGTATTTCTTACCAAACTCATATTTTATGCCGATGACCAGGCGACGCACAAACAGGTGTTGACTCTCTACAGCCCCTATGAGTTTGCCTTAAAATTCAAAGTTCTATGTACAACTCCAAATAAATATGTTGTGGTGGATGCTGCCAGCGCAGTGAAGCCTCAGTGCTTCATTGATATAGTGATTCGTCACCGAGATGTCCGACCTTGCCATTATGGAGTGATCGATAACTCCAGGTCTCTGAGCAAAGCCAGAGGAAAGCCCTGGGAGGAAAGGAAGTGATTGCTACTCTGCTCCCCACTGCAAAAGAGCAGTAGCAGAAGTAAGAGGAAGAGAAGAGGCTGAAGGAGCATCTGGCCAAAAGTGTATTTCTGGAGCAGACTCTCTGTCAGCTGGAAAATAGAATTGCCTCATCGGGACTAGTTTACTCGCCATCTTTGTAGGAATCCTGTGCATTGCTGCTCTTATGCTTCCCACATTGGGAGAATTGGATTCCCTGGTGCCTCTCTACATCCACTTGAGCATGAATCAGACGTTAGTAGATTCTTATGTATTAGGTCTCATCACGATGGTTATCCTAAGAACATGAGTGATATTTTAATGGGATGCGGAAAGTCTTTTTTAAAGAAGGTGTTACAAATTCACATCATGAATGTGAATTGCCTTTGATTCCCATTGAGCTCATTAAGATGCTATGGAAAACCTATTCAGTGATTTTTTTTAAGCAATGTTTTAACTATGTTTAACCAAACGATTCAAGCCTTTGGCCACGCTTCTGTTACAGAACAGCTCTAAAATGCTCAGCGATTATACCTGTGAAATGAATTCAGAGCGACTTTTATATTTTTGCATCTACCGTGCAGAATTCTTAATGAAAGAAACATTCTGTTGCTTTTAAAATTTTTACCTACCCATCTGTGTTTGATCATCATGAACCCCAGCAGACACGCCTGCAATGTTAATTCTTCTTCTCCCCTGTCTTGTGTTGCCATTAGTGCTAAATGACTTTGTGTAGTTCTGTCTGTTCTCAAGATGGCAGAACGTTGAACATGTTATAAAAAACAGCAGTGGCAGGAGGCATTGTGTTTACATAGCGATCTAGTTTGCTGATAGATCCTTCACCAATGCAAGAAATGGGATCGTGCTAGCCATTTCTGTCCAGTTTCATGGCCTCCATTCCTTGCCATTCCTTGCCATTCCTTGCCATTCAGGCTTACCCAGCTAATTTTCAGCCAAGGTGTTCTTAACCCACCTCCAGGGTGGAATGCAGGCTAACATTCCCTTCCCTGGTGCCATCGACCTGATTATGCATCAAAACTTAAGACAGTGTTTCTGCCCTCCTTGCCTGCAAGATGTGCTTGGTCTCTTTGCAAAAAACCAGAAACTGACTTTGAGAATGAATGCTTCTTGCATTATTTGTCTCTGGGAATGAGTGATTGTCCACTTGGCACCTTTCCTAAGGAAACACTTGTTTTCTTTCTTGGACCTGGTGGTTCTGTTTTTAATCCCCTCCTTCCTCATCCACCTTCATTTTTCTTAAAGGTCTAATGCACTTTGACTATGTAATATCCAAATATAAGACCACAAATTTATCTATTAAATCTTGAAAAACTTGGTTCATGAATCTAGAAAATACGGCCAGGGCATTGCACAGACCAAAAGACAGCACTTTATATTCAAATTTGCTGTATCTGGTGTCAAAGGCAAATTAAGTATTCATGCCTTATTTTATTCGAATAAGGTTGTAAGCACTGCGAAAGTCGAGTCTTGTAAAAATGCTTGCTTTCAGTAGCCTATCTAATAGGTCTGGAATTAATGGCAGTGTATAATGGTCTCTTACTATGACTGCATTTAAAGTTATAATCATGGACCACTCTCAGTTGGGGGGGAGGGTTATCACTGTTATTAGCCTCACTGGGATCTTGCTTCTTGGGTACGAAGAAGATAGAAGCTGAAGCAGGCGACTGGGAGGGTTGTATGAATCCCTTTTGCAAATTACAGTCCAAATATTGTTTTAAAGTTTCTAATTCTGTAGTAGATATTTGGAATTGTCTCTTGGTGAGAATTTTGGCACCAGGGACCAGGTTTATGGTGCAATCACAGTCTCTGTGTGGAGGGAGGGTCGAGGCTTCCTCCTCCTCAAACCATCAGCAAAGTCTGCATATATACTTGTCAAATTGGAAAACTCTCTGGTGAACCATTGGAGGAGGGCTGGTGGGGGGGCTTTGGAGGGCTGATCACAGTGAGAAAGGCATTCAGGATTTTCAAAGGCAAATTGGTTTTTCCATTTAATATTGGGGTTGTGGTGTTGTAAACAAATGGTTCGCAGCACTAGTGGAAGATCGATGTGTTCCGCTACAAAAAGAGTTAACTTTTCAGAATGCTGATTTACAGGTAATCCTCAACTTTTGACCACAATTGAGCCCAAAATTTATGTTGTTAAGTAAGAAATTTGTTAAGTGAGTTTTGCCCCATTGTACAACTTTTCTCACCACATTTGTTAAGTGAATCATTGCAGTTCTTAAATTAGTAACATGGTTGTTAAGTGAATCTTGTTTCCCCATTGACTTTGCTTGTCAGAAAGTCGCAAAAGGGGATTACATCACTCCGGGACACTGCAACCGTCATAAATGTGAACCACTTGTCAAGCATCTGAATGTAAATCATGTGACCATGGGGATGCTGCAATGATCATAAGAGTGAAAAATGGTCGTGTCACTTTTTCAGTGCCATTGTAACTTCAAACAGTCACTAAATGAACTGTTGTAAGTCAAGGAGTACCTGTACTGTTAACTTCAAAGGCACTGTGGCATGAGTAATTGGGCCAGCTTTTAAAATTCGGCCATCAATAGTTATCACTGGCAATGGAGACTTCAGAGAAACTATAGGTGTGTTAGGTTTCAGTACTATTGTTAGGCTTATGAAGTCAGAGATTGACCCAGATTCTATTAAAACAAGGATAGTGGTTTCCTGACCACTGGGAAGTGTCTGGGTGGAATCAAATTTTATTAACGTACCTGAGCATGGAGGTAATTGAGCTCCATTCAGTGCTTGGATGGCCCCCTCTGTGAGCTCTTGGAGGGGGGGCATTTTTCATTTCCCTGGCCTTGAGGCTTCTTGTCCAGGCAGTGAGTAGTGGAGGCATTGCCAGGTTATCTGTTGCCTCTCCTGGGAGGTTTAGTAGGGCATTCTTGACTATGTAGCCAGGTTTTCCTCAATAGAAACACAGAGCGAGTTCTCTGTGCCTTTGCCATTCTTCTGCTCCCGAGGTTTGTCTGGCTGCTCCAATTTGCATCAACTCTTCAGTGTCCAAATCCAAAGGGGAGGGAGGCTAGGGGTAGAGACAAGGGAAGTCAGCTTTGGAAGTGGTTGGCTGTGGCTGCCGAAAAATGCTTTTAAGTTCTGTAAGTCAAGACTCAGCTGTTATAGCAGCTAGGTAGAGATCTTGTAGATCCTGGGGATTACCTTGTGTCCATTGTGTGATTATGGCCTGGTTGAGTTCCTTCTCAATTTATGCTCTTCGGGCTGACTCATTCCAGTCCAGATTTGCTGCAATGAGCTTGAAACCTTCAATGCTCTCACAAAATTGTTATCTTGGCAGAGTTGGAAGATGCACTGTTTGACAGTTTCTATCTGAATATGGTCTCCAAAATGCTTCCTAAATCTAGTGAGGAAATTTGGGTAACTATCCAGGATGGGATTGTTGGTTTTGATGAGTGGAACCTCCCATTGGGCAATAGATTTAAAGTGTGATAGTGAAGAAGACTCTTGATCTGCCTGTTGGAAACTCCCCAGGTTGGGTGCTGATGAACACGTCTCACTGTGCAAGGAATGTTTTCATCTTATCAGACCACCAGTGAATCTTTATGGTAAGCAGCTGGGAGACTTGGGGATGAGCGCAGCATGAACTGGCAGTTGTGCCTGGGTGGGTGGAGCAAGTGGTTGTAGTTGCAGAGGAATGCCTTGTTGAGTCAAGATCTGCATTTGCTGCATCATCTGTTGAAAATTGGCTGCAAAATTCCTGATTTCATCTTCAGTGTCATCTTGGCAACTGTTGATAAAGTGGAGGTCCAGCTCATCTGCTATTGCTGCAGCTCTGGGATCTGAGGTTATAGCTAGGGTATTCCGGAGCCCGAGAACATTTTGGTATAGGGAGTAGCTCGGATTAATGTCAAGCGCCAGGGGAAATCAGGAAATTCGTGCAATTCAAGTGAGTATAAAAGTTTATTGCAAGCTTAAACTCTCTACAAGAATCTGAGCTATTAACAGTCAAAGCAAATTGGTGGTGGATAAGAGTCAAAGGAATTCAAGGTGGGCTGGATTAGATCTTTTGTGGGGACTCATGACTGAAGACACATTTGACCACTGCCTGAGGCTCAGTCTGATCATCTCCTACAGTTGCTTAGTACAATATGCAAATATATATCTGAAGTATCATTATTATTCAATTATTAAAGTATTTCAGAACTTGGCAATCCTTTATTACCCATAAAACATGCAGTAAAAGAAGATTCTACAGCCTGCCCTTGAAGGACTAAGTCATTCCATACACCCTTGAAATACTGTTCTATTTTCACCTGCTAGAAGTGTTTAAATATATAATCTTTCCAGAACTGCCTAATTTGTGAAGTGCAAACCATGGCAAAAGGGATAGTCTGATTTGAAAGAACTGGAGGTAGTTTGGAAAAAGTCATCCTCATAAACTAGTTAAGTGCTCACCAATTTCCACTTTTGGCATCTCCAGTTGACTGATGTTGTATTTGTGTCACAGGACATAAAAAGGAGAATCTCTTGGCTGGGCTGTTACTTCCAAGCTGAACCAGTAATGGTAAAAGACTAAGAGATATTTGTTGGCATACTGTTGGTACTGGGGAAGGTGATAGCGTTCAAATCTACTGAAAAGGCGTGTGGAAAAAGTTATTTAGGATAGAGACTCTTGGATAGACACATATACATTATTCATTTCATTGAAACCTTTCTTCAATCAAGTCTACCATGATAGTGGATTTTGTTCAAAGGTGCTTTTTCAAGAGGCAACTGGATTTTCTGGTTTTTCTTTGAAGACATTTTGCTTCTCATCCAAGAAGCTTCTCCAGCTTTGACTGGATGGTGGGGAATGGAAGGATTTATACTCCTTGAAGACAGCTGGTCATTTGCATTCTTTTAGAGAGTCATTAAGGCCACCTGGAGATTTATCTGTGTCCTCAGGGTCACTTGGGTAGTGCAAATGGGTGTGGAGGCCTTTTTGGAACTGTTGAAAGGACTGTGTTGTAGACTGGAGATAGATGATGTTGTATCCCTCCCCCTCTGTGGAGGGAGGGCTGTTCAATTTTGACATAGATGGTCTCTTTGACCTCTCTTTCAAACCAGCGGTCCTTTCTGTCCAAAATGTGGACTTTGCTGTGTTCAAAAGAGTGGCCTTTACCTTTTAAATGCAGCTGGACTGCTGAATCTTGTCCTGATGCATTTGTTCTACTATGTTGTACCATGTGTTTATGAAATGGTTGTTTTGTTTCCCCAAAGTACAGATCTGCACGTGGCTCACTGCATTGTACTGCATATACCACATTGCTCAGTGTTTCTGAGTATTTTATCCTTTGAGTGGGCAAGCTTCTGCCTTAGTGTATTCTTAGGTTTGAAGTGTGCACGTATGTTGTGTTGGCTAAAGATCCTCCTGAGCTTTCTGATATTCCTGCAATGAATGGAATGACAATGTTGTTTCGTTTATTGTTCTCTTCATTGTCTGTTATGGAGGAGCTCCTGTAGCAGGGGTGGGTTCTTCTTTTCTTCGCTGCCAGTTCGCTCAGTGCCGTGCCATGCCGTGCGGGCGCGCATGCGCTTCACACACGTGCGCTTTGCACATGCAGAGTGCACTTTGTGCGTACTTCGTGCATGCGCAGTGCTTTAAAAAAGCTTCTGCGCATGTGCAGAAGCAAAAAACAAAATGGCGGCGCCTATAGCGCCGTCGAAAGGACTGGTTCGGGGGCGTGGCAGGCCTGGGTCACTGCCGGTTCTAGCGACCCAGGCCGCCAAGTTACTACTGATTCTATAGAACCAGTCCGAACTGGGAGGAACCCACCTCTCTCCTGTAGGGTCTTTTTTTAGATTTGATGAAAGACCACATGGGATAGCTACATGTTCTGAGGGCTCCCTTGATATGTTTTAGTTCTTTTTCTTTCCCATCTTTGCTGGTAGACAGGCCTTCAGCTCAATGGTGTGGGATTCTAATGACTCCCAATTTGTGCTCCAGTGGGTAGGGAGAATCAAAATATAAATAGTTTCTGTAAACTTCAATGTTAAGGCTTCTGTCTTCCTTAATGTGTGCTGCACAGTCCAGGCAGGCTAAACTATTTTCCTTAACATCTTCCCATGTGAATTTGATGTATCTGTCCACATAGTTGATATGTTTGGTGAACGCTTCCAATTCCTGTGTTTTGATCTTGACCCAAGTATTGTCCACATACCTATACCACCAGTGAGTGGGTGGAATTCCTGTGAAGGAGTCTAGGGCTTTGGTTTCTACCTTTTCCATGTAAAGATTGGCCACAATGGGGGACACAGGTGAACCCATGGCACAGCCATGTTTTTATCTGTAGAAATCTTCATTGTATTTATTATATATTTATTTATTATTATAAATGACCAGCTGTCTGCAAGGAGTATAAATCCTTCCATTCCCCACCATCCAGTCGGAGCTGGAGAAGCTTCTTGGATGAGAAGCGAAACTTCTTCAAAGAAAAACCAGAAAGTCCAAGTGCCTCTTGAAAAAGCACCTTTGGGACAACCATGACCTGGATGACTGAGGAGTTCCAAAGACATTGCTCAAAGGATAGAACAGTTAACAGAACAGATAACAGAATAACAGAGTTTGAAGGGACCTTGAAGGTCTTCTAGTCCAATCCCCTGCTCATGCAGGAGACCCTATACCGTTTCAGACAAATGTTTGCCAGGTCTCTTTTTAAAAGCCTCCAGTGATGGAGCACCCACAACTTCTGAAGGCAAGCCATTCCACTGGTTTATTGTTCTCACTGTCAGGAAATTTCTCCTCAGTTTTAGGTTCTTCTTTCCTTGATTAGTTTCCATTTGTTGCTTCTTTTCTTGCTTTCTGCTGCTTTGGAAAATAAATAAATACCCCTTCTTCTTTGTGGTAGCCCCTCAAATATTGGAACACTGCTATCATGTCACCCCTACTCCTTCTTTTCACTAGACTACATATACCCAATCCTGCATCCATTCTTTATGTGTTTTAGCTTCTAGCTCTCTAATCAGTGGTATTGTGCTGGGTTGGGCTTTTTTAATCATATTTTTCAGAGTTTCCCAAGCTTCTTCAGTTGTTTTCCCCTTTAAGATTTTCATCCATGGTATCCTTCCCAAGTTCGCTCTAAGTTTCTTGACATCAGCTCTTTTAAAGTCTAAGACGGGTCACCAACCTTGGCAACTTCAAGACTTGTGGACTTCAACTCCCAGAGTTCCTCAGCCAGCTAAGCTGGCTGAGGAACTCTGGGAGTTGAAGTCCACAAGTCTTAAAGTTGCCAAGGTTGGAGACCCCTGGTCTAAGACATTGGTTTGATTGTTCTATTATATTGAATTCTAATATGGCCTGGTCACTCTCCCCCCAAATTCCTGCAATTCAACCCCCTCTATAATTTCTTCTCTATTAGTAAGAATTAGGCCCAGTATAGCCATCCCACTAGTTCCCTCCTCTACCTTTTATATGACAAAGTTGTCAGCTGGGTTGGTCAGAAACCTGATTGATCTCCCACTTGATGCAGATTTTGTCTCCCACTTGATATCAAAGTAGCTAATGTCCTCCATTACTACTGTGCTGTGTTTCCCACATATATTTTTTAACTCATTAGCAAAAAGTTCATATATTTCTTCTGTTTGGTTAGGTGGCCTGTATATGACAATGTCATTCTTTTTTCCTTTTATATTGACCCATATGCATCCTAGGTGGTTTCATCCTTGGTTTATGCATTTCTGTAGAGATTACATATAATGCAATTTCGCCTCCTCTTTTGTTAGGTCTCTTTCTTTTGAACAGTTTATATCCTTCCATCAGTACATTCCAGTCATGAATTTTTTCCCACCAAGTTATCCCACCGGTTTGGGGGCAATTGGTTTGTTCCCCATATAGCTACTCATACTGTAAGCTGCTTCTCAACAATTCCAACACTTTAAAGCCAACATGTGTTCATATTTACTTCTACTAACTTTCAAATGGTGAGAAAAGAACACTATAGTGCTCATCTGCAGCTTTCTAATAGAGCTGTTTTGAGGAAAATAATTATTTAAAAGTGTTAGGATTTTTAAACCTGGCTGATTGACTGACATAAGGGTAGGGTATTGAAACTCAGAATCAAGAGGTGAGTTAAAGCAAGAAAAAAAAATTAATTTCAGAAAAACTAGCATAGAACCAAGGAGGGGAAAAGGCTCAGCTCTCAAACACAAGTGATACAGTGGGAAATTGCAGGAAAGCTTGGCTTTGGAACACATTCTAAATTGACACAATGAGGTTGGGCAGAAGTGCCCTAAAGCAATGGAAACAGCAATACAGAAAGAAAACATTAGATTGCAATCTGCCAAAGAATTATTTAATTAAAAAGACATTTTGACTGTAAAACATGATGGATCAGATGAGCCATGATTTCATTTTGCTAAGCACATACTTAAGCAAGATTGCATACTACATTAATTGAAGTATTATATTGTTGGGGGAAAAAAATCTGGCAAAGGTATATAATACTTCAATTAATGATAAAATCAAAGAAGGGAGCAGATCATTTGACAGATGCTAGCAAGAATAAGTGAGGATGGGCACAATATAGATATATGGATATATGAGTAGATCACCCAACATTTCAACATATTAGCAAGGATTTAAGGATTTAAGTCCCTATTGTTCTAATAGCAACCTTATAATGCTTGAAAAAAAAGTGATCCATATTATTGTTTGGAAAGACTGAGAACTCTGTTCAACACTTATTCAAATTGCTTGACACAGAACTCTTCTGTATCTTTATCTTGAGTCTCAGATATATATTTTTTAAAGAAGAGACTGAAAGCCAAAAGTTTCATTATTCCTGGGTATATTTAACCAGAAAGACTTCATTTTATTCAGTTTTAATTCAGGTAGAAGTGTTTCTGAAGAAATCTTGCTGTTGAACTGTCCATACATCCCTTGAGGTTACCACGAGCATCAATGGAGACTGTTGTGATTGTAGCTATTGGGGTATTGGCAACCATCTTCCTGGCTTCTTTTGTGGCTCTGGTTGTGGTATGTAGGCAGCGTTACTGCCGACCCAAGGACTTCTTGAGTCATTATGATACCAGGTGAGATCATTTTTCAACTGTGGATTCTAGTAATTCATTCACTCACCTAGAATGTTTTGGGACAGCAATTTCCAGAATTTGAAACCAGGATCGCCAAAATTAAGGAGTCAAGGCACTGCAGGCACTGCACATCTGAAGGATTCCAAAATGGGAATGTCTAATCTATGATTTTTGTTAATAATAAATGACAGTCAATTAAGAGTTCTATGAGTAAATTTTGATCTCAAAACATACTTAATTTATTGGTCAAAAATAAGCTTAATTAGGTGTGTTTTGACCCCCCCCAACAATGCCTTAGATTTCTTTTGTGCTTCCTCCTAGGCCTATTGTTGACCTAATTGGCACCATGGAGACACAGTCTGAACCCTCTGAATTGGAGATGGACGATGTGGTAATAACAAACCCACATATTGAAGCAATCCTGGCAAATGAGGACTGGATTGACGACGCTTCGTAAGTTGGGCAGCAATGCCTCCCAGGCTGCATAATCTGGAAGGGATTGTTTTTCTTCTGCTGCATTCAATTTGGACAAAATGGGACCAGAGAATAAAGTCCAAAAATCTCTTCAAATTCCTCTCTTTAAATGCTTAGTACAGAAGTACTACATTGAAAAGGATTTGACAAATACAGCTGAACCAAACACATATTTTTCACCCATTTTTTTAACCAATGTTGGTGGAGAGAAAAAACTGCATAGGATAAATAGTTAGCTTTTGAAAATATCCTTGTTATCCAATAATATTTGTTTTATCAAACTGAATGATACTTTCCTTTCATTATGACCACCATTAACCTTAAACATCCATTTTGCCTCCGTATTAGAACTAGACCCTTGTTGCAGACCCTGTTTTTAATCATATCTGCCACATAGGTTGTTTTTTGCTTCCCTTCAAAATCCACTAGTGGTTACTATCTCCGTCCTTCCATGCTAACATTTTGCAGGCTCTTATCTCATCTGATACCCTTTTTCCTTGTCTGAGAATGCTGACTGATTCAGGCCCCGTACTTCCAATGCATCTTATCTTTGCAATATTAATTTAAATGGAATAACAAAGAGTATATTGGGGGAAAGACTAGAACAAACCTAATTCTAACTTATTAGAATTAGAATTACACTCATTTGTGTAAGTTACTGGTATGAATTTCATTATTGTTAAAAAAAAGTTAGGTAATGTCTTTGAGCCTTAACGTGTGTGTCAGGGTTCCAACTGACAAACCCAAACGAGTCAGCACTCCAAGACTTTCAGTTTCCTCAAAGAACTGCTTTACTAAGTACATCATTATGACACGGATGATCTTAAAATCAGCTCTGGCTATTTACTGCACTTTCAGTACAATTAAAGATTAGACAGCTCCCTCCCTCCTTGTCATAGGTCACATTGTCCAATTAGGTGTTCTGGCATCTCCTTGGTCACCTCTTTCAGTCTCTGGCCAGCATCTGTTGGGATGATCTTGGTTCCCATGAGATAGGAAGTTGTTGATGTCTGGTTTAACATTGCAATGCTCCCTTGTCCCCCCAAAGTGTGTCAAGCTGAGAAACGGAGAAAATTGGCTGTGATGGGCCCAATCCGTTTCAAAGTTGATAGTCAACTTCCCCCTAAAGAGTGAGAAGCACCTGGAAAACATCAAGCACACACACACATTAGCCCCTCCACCTTGGGAGTCACCAGACGGGATGGTGAGCCGGACTCTTCCTGGGGAGGGGAGCCTCGTAGGACCCTTGCCTGCACTCCCTTCCTCCCGCAGGCCCCGCTTACTCTTCCCACCCGGCAGCGAGACATCGGGCAGCCCCGACAGACACAGCTCGGCCGGCCCGGCCATGGCCAGTGTTCCCTGCCCGCAGCTGAGCTTGGCCTGCAGGGGGCCGGCCACGGCCTCTGTAGGCGGTGGCAGCGAGGGCAGCAGCAACACCTGCAGCACCTCAGCCATCCCCGCCGAGCAGAAGCAGCTGGTGACCAAACCCCAGCTGACAGCCAAACTTCTAGCCGGGCGCAGCAGCAGAAGCAGCTGGTGAGCAAACCTTTCGGGTGGGGGGGGGAGGGCACGTAAGACACAGCACCAGGACAAGGAACCTTTTGGCTGCATGCTGCATGCAAGAAATCTTTCTCCCCTTTCGCTCCAAGAGGCTGTGCAGGTGCAATGAGTCTCACGAAGACTCATTTCTGGCGGACTTTGGAAGAGAGAAAGATTTCTTGCATGCAGCAAAAAGGTTCCTTGTCCTGGTGCTGTGTCTTACATGCACTCTTCTCCCCCCCTGCCGAGAGAGGTGGGGGAGGGAAGGAAGGAGGAAAGGCAGGTGCTTTGCCTCAGGCAGCCTGCAAGAGTTTCTTCCCCCTCCCGCTTCGCTCGAGAGCCGGAGGCGGGGGAGGGTCAGTGGACACAACACCAAGGAATGCGACGGAGCTACAAGTGTCAGGTAGGACGCGCGTCTCACGGTGGGATGCAATTTGGGGGTGGCAGGTCGGGCGGGGCGGGCCACAAGACACGCGTCCTACCTGGAACTTGTAGCTCCGTTGCGTTCCTCAGTGTTGTGTCCACTGACCCTCCCCCCCCTCCGGCTCTCGAGCGAAGTGCCCTGCCTCGCCGCCTCCTCGCAGGCAGGAGCGCATTTCAAAATGCCGCCAGAGGCAGAGCCCAGAGGAGCCGAGCCAGTCCCGCGGGGTGTGCGCGCACCCGCCTCTCGCTTGCTCTCTCTCTCTCTCTCTCCCGGCCAAAAGAGTGCCCGCCGCAAAAAGAGCAGCTCCCGGCATGTCCCCCCCCTTTCCCCGGAAAGTAGTTGGGGGGCCTTATTTGGGGGGGGGCTTATTTCAGCACATGCACTGAAAAGCCTGATTGGCCTTATTATGGGGACATGTATTATTTTCGGGGAAACACAGTACCTGTTGCAGTAATCCTGGGCTCTTCCCTGCCCTCTTTTTTTCATCGCTGCGCACACAGCACAGCTTTTCACTCTATGTCCTTTTTCATTTGTGGCCACCAAAATTGTCTCCTTGCTAAGTGCAGGGTGTTTAGGAACCTGAAGTGGCCTGATTGCTTGGCATCATGGCTTCGTTGCAAAACTTGAGCCTTAGGGTGCTGGGGACATACAACTTGCCACCCTTCCAGGCCAGCCCTTCCTTCAGTGTAAGCTTTTCCCCATGGTCCTTGAACCATGGGTCAGATTGCAACTCTCTTTTTAGTTGCTGGGTCAGTTCGTCATTGGGGTCTGACTGTCTTCTCCTCGGCTGCTGCCTTGTCATCACTTGCGCCACTTTCTGGGGGGAAGGAATGAATAAGTCTACCACCTCCTCCTGACGACTTTTGTATTATGGCAGGCGGGACAGGGCATCCACTAGGAAATTCTTGCTCCCTTGGGATGTACTTCAGCTCAAAATCAAATTGGTTGAAGTATTGTGCCCACTGGACTTGCTTGGGTGAGAGTTTTTGGGGAGTCCGAAGCACCTCCAGGTTCTTACGATCAGTCCACACCTCAAATGGCACTTTGCCCCCCTCGAGGAATCGGTGCCATGTTAGCAGCACCCATTGGATAGAAAAGGCTTCCTTCTCCCACACTGCTCAATGTCTCTCTGTTTTGGTGAGCTTTTGGGACGTGCGCATGGTTGCAGCTTCCCCTCTCAATTTTTCTGGAAGAGAACTGCCCCCACCGGCGTCACTGGTGTCGGCCTGGATGACGAAAGGCTTCTCAGAGTTCGGGTGTTTCAGGACTGGTTCCTCAGCAAACAGTCCCTTTAACTTCTCAAAAGCGTCCTGGAACTCCATCCTCCAGGTTAGAGGCTGGCTTGGGTGCAGCTCAGTGATCAGCAGAGCGATCTTGGCAAAAGAGGGGATAAACTGCCTGTAGAAGTTTGCGACTCACAAAAACCTCTGCAACTGCTTGCGGGTTCGGAAGGCCTGCCACTCGAGTATGGCTTTTACCTTTTCCGGGTCCATCTCCACCCCTTCACTTGACACTCGGTAGCCCAGGTAGTGTAGGCAGGTCTTGTGGAATTCACACTTAGATAGCTTAGCCTATAGGTTCACCACTAGAAGCTTCTTGAGCATCTGGCGCACTTCATGTGCTCTTCCATTGTTTCAATGAAGATGAGAATGTCATTCAGGTACACTAAGTCCCCCTTGTGTTCATGGAGTATCTCATTAATTAGCTGCATGAACACGGCGGGGGCTCCTTGGAGGTCAAACGGCATCACTTTGAATTGGAAGCTCCCCAGCGGGCAATTAAAGGCAGTCTTCCACTTGTCGCCCTCCTTGATTCTCACTCAGTAGTACGCCTCCCTCAGATCTAGCTTCTTGAAAATCTTCCCTTTGGCCAAATGGCCCAACATGTCCTTCATTAGGGGGAGGGGTACACGCATAGCCCATTGATCCCCCTCCACGAATACCCCATTGATCTCCCTAAAATCCGTGCATAGCCTCAGGTACCCGTCCTTCTTCTCTTTGAACAGTACGGGGGATGTTACACGTGGCTTGGCAAGCTGGATGAATCCCCTGGCCAGGTTCTTATCAATGTAGTTTCTCAAATCCTCCAACTCTTTTGGGGTCATAGAGTATATCTTCGGCTTGGGGAGTTTTGCCTCTGGCAGTATCTCTATCGCTCAGTTGGTAGGGCAGGGGGGGTGTAGGACATCGCATTCCTCTTCACTGAACACCCCCCTCAGGTTCTGATACTCTCGGGGGATGAGCTGGGCCTCTGGCTGCTGTTCTGAAGCCCCTTTCAGCTGCACGTCTCCTCCAGCCTCCTCACTCTGCCATTCAGCCTCTCCCCCGAGTCCCCAACAGGGAAAGGAGGCAAGTTCCCTCCTTATGCTCATCTTCCTCTCTCCTTTCTGTCACCATATGGTCAGGCCCCACTTTTCTAGCCAGGACATCCCCAGAATCACTACCTCCGTCATTTTCGGCACTATTATGAACCAGATGATCTCACGGTGCTTGCCTATCTTCAATCGTATGGGCTCAATCAGGTGCATTGTGGGGGAGCCTCCTATTAGGAACCAGTCCACCTGCTCGAACCTCATGGACTGGGGCAGCTTACTCGCTCGTATTCCTAGCTTCAGAACCGTGGACAGGTTCATTAAGCATTGGGTGCAGCCCGTGTCTATGAGTGTCTTCAATTCTCCCTGGGCTCCCAACTTGGGCACTACGATCCTTGCCAGAACAGAGAAGGGGCGGACGGCTCCACTTACCATTGGGTTGCCCTCTCCCTCGTCTTCACTCTCATAAGGAGCCGGCTGCTGGTCCCCATTGGCCAGAGTTTCCTCTCCCTCACTGCTAGGAGAGGAGAACTCTATGGCCTGGTGTGCTGTGCTCGACCTCTCTCTTCCCTTTTGTTGCGGCTTTTTTGGTTCGGTGGGAGCAAATGGCCCCCCTCTTGGTGGGGGAGCAGGTGCCAAGCATTTGACTGCCCTATGGCCCTGCTGGCCACACCAGAAGCATAGGATGGCTCTGCGGGTTGGGGCGACCGGGGCAGCGGCCACCAGAACAGATGCGAACCTTTGTCCCAGCGGGCACCATTCTTGGCTTCTCTCCGGCTCCACTTCCATCTCTGCGACCTTCCCTGAGTCTTCTCCATCCTCCTGAAGCAGAGGTGGGTTGCTACCGGTTTGGACTGGTTCGCCCAAACCGGTAGTGACCCGCTGGTGATGTCATGATGACGTCACCGATCTGGTTCAGTCGGTGCCGGTCCGTGGGTGCCGCCATCTTTTTTAAAAAAAAAACATTTTTTTTTCTGCGGGTGCGCAGAAGCCAAGTTTCCGGCACTGCGCATGCGTCGCCATCTTGTTTTTGGCTTTTTTATTTTTTTATTTTATTTTTTACTGCGCATGCGTGTGCGCGCGCAGAGCACGCGTGCCCCCGAGGAGTGGCCACGCAGCACGGGAGGAAGCGAACCGGCAGCGAGGTAAGTTAGAACCCACCCCTGTCCTGAAGGTGATTGGGTAGGCAGCCAGGGCTCAGGACACCGGAGGTTTTGTTTGCTAGTTAAAGCTTGAGAAGTGAGAGCTGGTTTATTGTTAAGGTTCCGACTGACGAACCCAAACGAGTCAGCACTCCGAGACTTTCAGTTTCCTCAAAAAACTGCTTTATTGAGTACATCGGCATGGATGATCTTAAAACCAGCTCTGGCTATTTCCTGTGTTTTCTGTACAATTAAAGATTAGACAGCTCCCTCCCTCCTTGTCACAGGTCATGTTGTCCAATTAGGTGTTCTGGGTATCTCTTCCTTGGTAACCTCTTCCAGTCTCTGACCAGCACCTGTTGGGATGACCTTGGTTCCCACGAGAAAGGAAGTTGTTGATGTCTGATTTGACATTCCAAAGCTCCCTCGTCCCTCCAAAGTGTGTCAAGCTGAGAAAGGAGAAAATTGGCTGTGACTGGTCCAATCCATTTCAAAGTTGACAGTGAGGGTTTTACACGTGTGTAATAGCAATAGTAATAGCATTTATATACACTTCACAGTGCTTTACAGCCCTCTCTAAGTAGTTACAGATTCAACATGTTGCCCCCAACAATCTGGGTTTTCATTTTACCAATCTTGAGCCGGTGAGAATCGAACTGCTGAACTGCTGGCAATCGGCAGTCAGCAGAATTAGCCTGCAATACTGCATTCTAACCACTGTGCCACCACGCCACCAAGGTAATGAATGCATTCTTATAGCAGAAAAAAAACCAGTGCTTCATGCCAGTTTCTTTTCACCCTTCAAAACACACTGGCTGCAGAATGTGCATTGATGTTCTGAAGGGAATTCCCTTCAATTCTTGAAGGGAAACTTGTCAACTTGGATGACAAGAGCCAGATTATTCAAGTGAGCTGAGAACAAAATGTCCTACAGAATGCTCAGAAGCAGAAATTCTTGTGTCTAAGTAGAAAAACTGAAGACCAGAAAATCGTGGAAGAGTCCAAATAGAAGACTTTTGGTGAAGTGCTTCTCTAATTTGCTGCTATTTTCTTTTTCCTTAGGGGCCTGGTCTCTCACTGCATTGCTATCCTAAAGGTACATTTCTTATTTTTTTTCCAAAAATCATAATGTGAAGATAGAAGGTGCACAGTCCATAGGAAGCACATGTAAGTCAGTAAGAACAGTTAAGTAGCAGACAAACTTCCACCCCACGTAACACTCATTTATCTTACTTTCTGAACAGATCTGCCACACTCTCACCGAGAAGCTTGTTGCCATGACAATGGGGTCAGGAGCTCAAATGAAGTACCCAGCAAGCCTGAGTGACATTATTGTGGTGGCCAAACGAATCAGCCCAAGGTGCGAGTTATAAAGAACTTAAGGGGAGCAGGACTCTGGATTGGTCTAGGGCCGTGATGGCGAACCTATGGCACACGTGCCAGAGGTGGCACGCAGAGCCCTCTCTGTGGACACGTGCGCTGTCACCAGCTGGTCTTTGTGGGTGCCGGAGCACCGGAAAACAGCCGGAAAACAGCCCGAAAAACAGCCAAAAAACAGGCATGTGCGCGCCAGCCAGCTGTTCAGGTTTTTGGCGCTCCGGCGTGCACACATGCACACACATGCACACGCTTTCCGGTTTGGCCACTCGGTGCCGAAAAGGTTCGCCATCACTGGTCTAGAGAGAAAAAGTCCATTTTAGCCTGAACAAAAGATGGGATATAAACCAAATGAATAAATAGAAGGGAGGATGTACAGAACACTATTGTGGGATTATTGTTTAAGCAATTTACTTCTTTATGAAAAGGACTGTTTCAGCTGGTCATACTTTGGATGGGGATTCTTCCATGATTGGGGCAGTTGCCCTTGTTGCTCTTTGCCCTCCCTGTTTTTAATGCCCTTGGATTTGCAGGATAGAAGAGGAAAGTTTTAGAGAAGGGGATGTGTAAACTGGGCTGCAATTCTGTCCAGGATGCTAAATGTATCTGGGTATATCACAGGAGCATAAGAAGAAGGAAATGCAGGGGGGTACTCAAGTTTCTGTCTTGAGTACAATACTCTCAAGTATCATAAATGACCTAGACGAGGGCATTAAAAGGGTGGATTACACAAAGCTGGGTGGGGGAGATGTTAACATTTCGGAACACAGACTCAAAATTCAGAAGGATCTTAACAGACTTCGAGCATTGGTCCCTTATTCAACAAGATTCAATTCATTGGTGAGAAAAGTAAGGTCCTGTACTTAGGCAGGAAAAACCAAATGCACACAGAATAGGTGGTACCTAGCTCAACAGTAGTGAAAGGGATCAAAGTGTCCTGATGAACTTCTGCTTAAGTATGAGCCAGGAGTGTGCTGAAGGTTCCAAAAAGGCCAATGCAGTCCGAGTACATCAACAGAGGGAAAGCATCAAGATCACAGGAAGTGATAGTACCTTTCTATACTGCACTAGTGAGGCCACACTTGAAATACTATGCCTAATTCTACTCAGCACAATACAAAAATAATGCTAAGACCCCAGAAAAAGTATAGAGAAGAGTAACAAAGATGATAAGGGGTCGGAGCCTAAATCACACAGTGAATGGCTAAGGGAACTGGGTATGTTTAGCCTAACGAAGAGAAGGTTTAGGGGTGGCATAATAGCCACCTTCCAATACTTGAAGGGCTGTCACAAGGAAGAGGGAGTCAGTTTATTCTCCATAGCACCTGAGGGCAGGACAGTTTATTTTCCATAGCACCTGAGGCAGAAGCAATGGATGGAAGCTTGTCAGAAGGTAATCCAACCTGGAACTAAGGAAGAATTTTCTGACAGAAAATTAATCAATTGGAACAGTTTATCTCTGAGTTGTGGGTACTCCATTGCTGGAGGTTTTCAGGAAAATTGGGCAATCATTTTTCCTGGTTGAGGATCCTGCCTTGGGCAGGGGGTTGGACTAGGTGACCTCCAAGATCCCTTCCTACCCCGTGTTTCTATGAGTCTAAGATGCAGTGAGACATTTATCTTTCTATCTCTCTGTGTCAGGTGCAAGCAACCAGATCCACATATGAAGGGTTCAGGTTGACTAGTTTACTGTGTTCTACAAAAACTATATAAGTTCTGTACAAGCATCTTCCCGGACTGGTTGCCTTCCCTTGGGAATTAGCAGATAAGATTTCAAGGAACTTAAGGGGAGGGGGTCAGGTCTAAGTCTCTTGCACCTGCTCAAAGTTAGTTTCCCACATAATCCCTCCCCCTTGCCTGGCTGGGAACTTCACACCACCTTAATTTCATCAGTTTAACCTTAACAACATCTGCCTGAGACATAAGGTCTACCCTCTATATGAAAGTAGGCAGAGGTGGTAATGTATGTCCTCACTAACAGTAGGATAACAATCTTTGGTGCACTTTGTCACACTAAGCTAATGTACAGAATGCAAGAAAGACATGCTGAGGTTCATACAATTCAACAGGAGCAAACTGTGCTGCTCCCCTGCCATCCCCCTTATACTGGACGGACGGAGAAGAGGAGGGATGAGTGGATGGATGGATGGACAGACAGATACATACAGTTTTTATTTCACTTCTTAATGTGTACATTGTTAAATTACAACTAGCCATCTTTGTTTTCCTCATAGGGTAGATGATGTGGTCCGATCTATGTACCCACCACTGGACCCCAAACTGTTAGATGCCAGGTGAGTAGGCATTGCTTGGGAGGGAAGGTGTGATACCTTTATTTTAGAGAACAGAGGGCCTCTGTTTGCATTGCATAATCAACCTTCCTGCGCCATTTTTTTCTTTATGGCAAATTTAAATTCTAATTAAGTTTTGAGAAAGAAAAAAACAAGGAAGGAGGAGTGATATGCTATCTTCTCCGAACAGACCTACAACTCATTCTTATTTTTGAAATGATCGCTCATGAGAAAAAGGATAGATGTCTGCCTTACTTTCTAACTATATAATCTAGAAAACAGTATACCATATTTTTCACACTATAAGACGCACTGGACCATAAGACGCACATTAGTTTTAAAGGAGGAAAACAAGGGGAAAAAATCTGCCTCTGCCTCCCAGCATCCATCCGATATTCATCTGGCAAGCGTCCTTGCAGCAAACAGCAAACAGCCTAGTCAGCTTCAGCACGTTATCGCAGCCTCAGCACGTGGCTCGTCAGGGCTCCACTCCATTGCACCCACCACCAGCCAACTGAGCTGAGCGGCTGCTGCCGCCGGGGAACACTGGAGCCTTCGCTGCCAAGCAGCTGGTTGGCAGTTGGATCGGCCTCCCGGAATACCACCAATCAGCTGTTCTAGGCGGTGGGGATCACCGCCACCGATTGCTGCTGCCAATCGCCACCGCCATTCGGCGGTGCCGATTGGCAGTGATTGGCAGCGGTGAACAGCGATGGCAATCAACAGTGGCGGCACATGGTGACAATGGCGGCGATCATGGCAGTGGCAATCCCTGGCGGAGGCCAATCCAACTGCCAATCAGCTGCTCGGCAGCAAAGGCTCCAGCATTCCCCGGCGGCGGCGAACGGACACCACCGCCGCATCAACCCCCCTCCCTCCACCGCAATGTTCGCTCTATAAGATGCACAGACATTTCCACCCACTTTTTTGGGGGGGGAGTGTATCTTATAGTGCGAAAAATACGGTACTTCTTGGAGAAATGTTCCCTTGCTTTCACTCCCACATTTTAGGTTGTCTGCATATGTGGTCTATCAGTGTTGCAAAATCAAAACCAGAAGCACACACCGATGACTGATTCAGCTGGATTCAATAACTTCTTTATAAACATAGTAATATATACATACAATACCACAGGTAGATTATTTCTTCAAGTAAACACAAGCAGGAGTTAGTTTCATTTCAGCAGAGAGCAGAGAGGACAGAGAGCAGAGTGGACAGTGCAGACTGAGCCACGCCCAGCCTTAAGCTAAAGTTTTCAGTTTCGATTCTCTGCACAGACTCAGATGTGGTTAGCTCCCATTGGCTGACTTAGTTGCTATGCCTATTCATTGGCTAACCTTGTTAACATTGCTCTCCCAGTCATGAATATTCTAACGTGGTCCTTCTGGAATTCTTCATCAAGTCCCTTTTGGAATGTATTTCAACATTTCTCATCGCCTTTAGAAAGGCTTCCCTTAATCAGTGCAATCTTTTTTTAAATATAATTTTATTTTTAAGTATAAGTTTTTAAGTTTTAAAAACAAGAGTAAAAATCAATACAAATTAAAATAAAGAAGGGGAAAAAAGGAGGAAATAAAAGAGAAAGCTAAAGTGAAAAAAGAAAAAAGGCAAAAGAAAAATAGAAAAGAAAAAAGATATTAAGAATTGGTTTCCAATCTTCTTTACAACAATCATAAGTACAGTTGTACATTTATCTCTTTCTCTAAAGTTAATTTGTGACTCTCTTCTTTCCATAATCTATTCTGTCTAATCATCAAAACCAGGTCATAAGTTCCGCTGTTGTTTTTTTACGCTAAAAGTTGATGAAGGGTTTCCGTTCAGCAATAAATGCAGAGCAAGCAGGTCAATCAAGCAGGTCAATTTGACCATCTCAGCAAGTTCTATCATCTTCACCAACCACTCTTCCCTTGTAGGTATTGCCAAATCTTTCCATTGTTTGAATACAAAATCTTGCTGTAGTTACTGTATGCAAAAACAAAGACTCATAACTTTTTCCCAACTGTTATCCATTAGTCAAAAGAGAAAAACTTTAGGTCTCAATTTTACACTAATCTTCAAAATCCTCTGAATCAGCGTATGTGTGTGAATCTAATTTTTTTTTAGCTTTTTACATGTTCATTAAGCATAATAAAATTACCCTTCTTGCTATTTACATTTCCAATAGAAATTTGAAATACCTTATACATTCTAGACAATTTTTCTGGTGTCACATATCAATGGTACATCATTTTATAAAGGTTCTCTTAACATAGTGTAAATTTTAATTCCTTCAACCACAGAGTTTCCCATTGTTCCATTTGTATATTATAACCAAAAAACTTAGTCCATTTTAACATACATTGTTTCACTTGTTCTTCTTCTGTTTCATATTCCAATAAAAGTCTATATATTTTAGCAATCATATTTTCATCTTTGGACACAATTCTAGTTCAAACAGTCTTAGAACATTCAATACCGTACATTATTTTATGTACTTTGAATCTTTGATTAATCGTAAATAGGAAAACTGTGTCATCAGTTTTTCTCTTAATTTGATTTTGTATTTCCTTTTAGTATCTTACAGTAAGGATGTTAACCATTTGTGTCTGCCTATTATTTCTCAGCATAATAAGTAAGATACTTATTTTATGTTTGGATTTGTATCTATTCCATATTTTCAATATGGCACATCTGAAGTCGTTTTTAAAACCGACATTAAACTTAACTTTATCATACAACTAATATTCACACCACTCAAATCTAGGTCATGCTTTTTTAACTCTAAAGGTCTTCTATTTCTCATACACCCATCCAAACAGTAAACTGCAAATTACAATATCAAATCACATAAACCTAATCCTTCTCTTTCCTTTGCATCTTGAAACAACTTAATGTAGTTCTTCGTTTTTTCCTTTGACATACAAACTTAGATGTATCCTTTTGCCACTAATAATAATAACTTATAGCATAATAGCTATAAGTTGTATATAATGATTTTGGCTGAGTGCTTAAAAATAATTTTGCAAGAATTTATTTATGAGGATTAATGTGTTTGCCTAAAAGTCAGCTAAAGGATAAAATCAGAAATGTTTTGAACATCTTAAATCAACATAATGAAAAGTAAACTCTGTTGATTTTCTTAAATGCAGAATAAAAGTGACAATTTAAAACAGGTTTCTTATTTAAAGTTTTGAAAGATATGAATTTTGGAAAGAATTTTATTAAAGTGGTAAGATGGTAAGTAAGTTTGTACTTCACAGAAAGCACAAATAATTGTCAATGAAGATCTAGCAAAACCCTGTGAGATACAAAAACTGACAAGAGTGCCTGTTTAAATAGTACATCAGTTGTCAAAAATAGTATTGTCCGTAACAAAAACATCATTCTAGGCAAAACATTTTTTATCACAGAAATTCTCTCCATCAATGTGATTTCTTCTATCTTATTGTTTCTCCTATCTTTTCATTTTAACTTCATTTCATGTTAACATAATTATTCTGAAATAACATAAAATTAATATTTGCCCAAACATTTCACTTTTTCCTCAGTCTTAAAACCTATTTTCATCAGTTCAGATTGATAATCTGTTTTCATATTTTTGTTAATCTTTTGATTATTAAACTTAAAACCTAGGTTGACTCAGCCTTCCATCCTTCCGAGGTGGGTAAAATGAGGACCCAGATTGTTGGGGGCAATATGCTGACTCTGTAAACCGCTTAGAGAGGGCTGTAAAGCACTGTGAAGCGGTATATAAGTTTAAGTGCTAAATGCTATTGCTACTAGTGTACCAAATTATTTTAATTTTCCCATCAATGTGCCTATTGCCTTTAGTGAATTCTCCAGAGTTAATATTGAGTCATCAGTGAATGCCCTTAATTTAAAAGTTTCTTTTTTTAATCTTTACATCCACAATCCTTTCATCTTATCTATTCAATATTTCAAGAATTAAAATAGGAGGCAACAGGCACTCTTGTCAGTTTTTGTATCTCACAGGGTTTTGCTAGATCTTCATTGACAATTATTTGTGCTTTCTGTGAAGTACAAACTTACTTACCATCTTACCACTTTAATAAAATTCTTTCCAAAATTCATATCTTTCAAAACTTTAAATAAGAAACCTGTTTTAAATTGTCACTTTTATTCTGCATTTAAGAAAATCAACAGAGTTTACTTTTCATTATGTTGATTTAAGATGTTCAAAACATTTCTGATTTTATCCTTTAGCTGACTTTTAGGCAAACACATTAATCCTCATAAATAAATTCTTGCAAAATTATTTTTAAGCACTCAGCCAAAATCATTATATACAACTTATAGCTATTATTCAATAATGATATCGGCTGAGTTTCTTGTTAATTTCAAATCTTGTTCCTTCTTACACATTAATGGAATATTCCATTAATGGAATAATCTTTTCATTTCTCTGGCATCTTTCCCTTCTGTAAAATAGAATTCATCATTTTTTGTAAAGGTTGTAAAAGTTTATCCTCAAAGTATTTATAATAAGAAACCAGTAACCCATCTGGTCCAGACACCTTTCCTCTTTTAGTTTTTTTTTTTAATAGCTTTGCAAATTTTCCTTATTGTTGTGAGTCCATTCATAATCTTTTTCTGTTTCTCTAGTCTTCAGCAAATTTTATTTCTTTAAATATTCAACTATTTTCTCCATGGAAATTTACATAAATTGAAATACTTTTTCACGATCATGTTACCTTTTATTAGTGTCTTTTTGTAATTTTTATATCATTTGTTCTTTTTTGAGACTGTATATCAATCACTTCTCTAGTTTATTTGCAAATTCATTTTTTTGTTTTGCATAATTCATTTTTATTCCATTCTCTTAGTGTTAATATAGATAATTATCCCTATAGAACAGTGATGGCGAACCTTTTTCTTCTTGCATGCCAAAAATGGGAGTGCGCGGGCGCATGCTAGTGCGCACGCGTGCCAGCACACAATCCCCCCCATGTGCCACACTGTGCATGCGCGCATCCCCACACATGCACACACACACCCTGTTGGGCTGTTTTTTGCACTCCGGAGGCTTCAGGGAAACCTCCTGAAGCCTGGGGAGGGTGAAAATCAGCTGGCCAGCGCACGCATGCGCACTGGAGCTGACATAGGGCAATGCCTTGAGTGCCCTCAGATATGGCTCCGCATGCCACCTGTGGCACGTGTGCCAGAGGTTCGCCATCACAGCTATAGAAGCTTAATTTGTTGAGAAATATTAATCTTGTCTGGAAACTTCTTTAATTCCTCATCTTATTATCTCATCCAAAATAATTTGTGTTTTCTCTTGCCTTTTCTTTTTGAATTCACTATTCATCATCATTTTAGCCATTGTCAATCCACTGCAGGATGAAGGCCTCTTCCGCATGTTTCCAACCAATATGGTCCTGAGCTTCCTTTTGACAATTGGGCTAGCAATACTTGCTGATGTCGTCGATCCATTTTGTTTTAGGTCTCTTTCATGGATGCTTTTTATCAAATGGGATCCATTCTATGACGGCCTTTGTCTACCTGCCATCAATTCTTCTTGCTATGTGACCAGTCCATTTCCATTTCAATTCTTTTATTCTCTTGATATTGTATACTTTCATTTGTCACAATCGATACAAAGGCTACAAGTGGCGCAAAGAGCCATGAAAAGATACATGCTTGGCATTACAAGACAAGATAGAAAGACCCATTAGAGAACAAAGGTAAGTATACGATATCATCAAGAAAGTAAAGGAATTGAAATGGAAATGGGTTGGTCACATATCAAGAAGAACTGATTGCAAGTGGACCAAGGCAGTCATAGAATTGTGGGAAGCCCCCCCCCCA
>QLTV01002105.1:1302964-1329130 GCA_003457575.1 Thermophis baileyi
GTCACAATCGATACAAAGGCTACAAGTGGCGCAAAGAGCCATGAAAAGATACATGCTTGGCATTACAAGACAAGATAGAAAGACCTGCCCATGGATTAGAGAATTCGCTATCAAGTCATATGAAGTAATAATTCATGAATGCTTTGCTTGCATCCCAAACCATTCTTACATCTGAACCTTTATTAAAATTATTTTCAAAAACCTCTTTTAATTTTTTTACAACCCTCCACTATTGTTTCTTTCCATAGCCATTTAATTTCCATCTGAAAAAAACTGGATTTCCATTTAAAAACCAAATTCACTTTATTATAATCTGAAAAGGTCTTTCCCAATATCCTTAGATTATGAGCCTTACATCAGCCTTACACCTTACATCATCCACTTTTCATTGAGCCAAGAGCTCCTGTTTGACTGGCATTGTGGAGATTGCGCTGCAAATGTGCTTTTTTTTTCTTCTGTTCAATCTTGCCTGCTTTCCTGTATTTTTTTGTTGAGTTTTTTCAGAAGTGGTTTGCAGTTCCGTCCTTGATTAGTCCAAGATCACCCAGATAGCTTTGTATCTAAAGTTGGACTAGAATTCAACCTCTCAATTTCTAGCCTGAAGCCTTAACATCAAACTGGCTCTGTGCAAAAGTTCTAGAGCTATATTAAAAATGTTATAATATTAATGTTAAATAGCCACTTAGAATCAGGCAGCATCAAACTGAATAAACAAATACGGTAATTAAATATTAGTATTATAATATCTTTCAATTTAATAAATTTAACACACGCGCATGCGCGCCTTAAATTAAAAAGAGCTGGAAGAGCCTTGGCGGCAGAGTAGGAAGGGCTGGGCTTGGTTCATCAGCCCCGCCCCAATTTCTGTTTCTTTTGCAGGACGACGGCGCTGCTGCTCTCGGTGAGTCACTTGGTGCTGATCACGCGGCATGCCTGCCAGTTCCCCAGCCGCATGGACTGGATCGATCAATCCTTGTCCGCGGCGGAGGAGCACGTGAGCGTGCTGCGCGAGGCAGCCCTGGCCTCGGAAGCGGAGCGAGTTCCTTCTGGGTCGGAAGGCTTTCTGCAGGAGCAGTCTACAATTTGAGAACAAGGGGAAGAGGAGGGGGGACCCGTGTCATAAATGGCTCTGTGGTTCCTCATCTTCACAGAGCATCGCTGATGATTTGGCATAATGACTGTTATCCTGAGGATGACAGAAGCGCCCCCTCGACTGTTCTAGTCTTGCATCTGGATTAGTGACTCTGAGATATACTCGTGCTGGAGAGGGTAGAACGGGGAAGGAGGACATAGTATTATTGTTAGTACTTTTTATCTGCAATCAGAAATATTTTTGCTATGGCATTTGTTATTTGTAGTTAAAGCCAAAAAAGAAAAGGAGGGGGTTATATACAGGTAGTCCTCGACTTAATACTACAATTGAGCCCAAAATTTCTATTGCTAAGTGAGGCAGATGTTAGATATTTTGCTCCATTTTATTATTTTTCTTGCCACCATAGTTAAGCAAATCACTGCAGGTGTTAAGTTTGTAACATGGTTGTTAAGTGAATCTGACTTCCCCATTGACTTGTCAGAATATTATAAAAGGTGATCACATAATCACTGGGACACTGCAGTCCTCATAAATATATGCCAGTTGTAAAATGTCTGAATTTTGATCATGGGGATGGTGCAATGGTTGTAAGTGTGAAAAATGACATTTTTTTCTGTGCTGTTGTGACTTAATGGTCAGTAAACAAATGGTTGTAAGTCAAGGACTACCTGTACCAAAACTCACGTGGGTAGTTAAGTGACAGTCGCCCATGATTACAGCACATAACCCCTGGGCCTTGGTGTCTTTGATAGCAATTCCCCTACCCATTATTTACCTGATTCTGAAACATTTTCCAGTTTCTGCAAAACCAATTCTACAGTTCTTTGGATTCTAACTCATGTTTTCTTTCTATATGAAAATAATGTGTACAGTGTAAATTGGGAGATTGTAGAGGAATGAACAGCTGATTGCATCAGTAAATTCCTCTTGCGCAATTGCAGGTTGAACTTGAAACCATTCAGATGTATATAGAGGGAGTTTTCCCTCTCATTCAGACTATTGTAATAAATAGTTCTCTTCATGTATTCAATATCTTTTATTGCTAATATTAATGTATGACAAAAGCCTCTTTTCTTACGAAGATACATCTGAATGTTAGCTAGCTAAGATTTAACTAGAACATCTATTGCTCACCCAAGTATTTCCAGACTGGGTCCTTTCCTGGTTTGCCCTTTGCACAGATTTTTGTTTACATACTCCTATACTACCCATTATCACTACCACTTTCATGTAAACACAATAAAAAATTATAGCTTCAACCATTTCAGTTTGAAAAGGAAGTATTTATTGACCAAGTTGAATTTTGCTTGCTTAGGCTGTTCATAGTAATCAGCAGCATTATTGGAAAAACATTAATACACATACATGCAATGCAGATAATGAAATCATTGTCCACTTTTGACAAGAATCTGCCTTCTCTAATCTTTAACCTTCCAGATGTACTAAGCTACAACTTCCATAACTCTAAGCCCTAATTCTGCTTCACTACAAAATAACTGCTGGAATAATTGCAGCACAATCTTAAAATTAACTATGTAAAATAATGCATTCCAGAGTGCATAATTGCAGAGTTCTCCCACTGAAAATAGTCAAATTTTCTGCCATGCACAAGCTTATATTGCTTAGATATTATTTTCCTATAACTTTCATATAGGAATCATATGTGGATCAAGCTATGTTTTGCTGAGTTCACGTTTTCAGAGTTCTGCCAACATTTGGAGGAATAGTTGAAATGCTGGTTGCTACCATTTATAGAAATTGGCAACATTGTAAACATTTCTCTACTTTTGAGAGCATTCAATAGTCTGTCAGAAAAGACACAGAGTGGGGGTCAACATACAGTCAACAAATGTAATGTTGATAATTGTTTTTTTGCCAACTCAAGGATAGGACTTTCATTCAGCAGGGGTCAGACCCCGATGTAACTTGTTAATGGCCACTTCAACTTCAAAAAGGAAAAGATGTTTAGAGTATCTTAAATGTCATTGTCTGACATTTACATTATCATCACATACATTATCATGTATATCCGAATCAAATATGTCCCTATATATGTTATCTGTTCATGTTAGAAGATGCATTTCAATGAACCTGCTATAAACCAATAATAACCTCAATTCTGTTGTTTTTGTTTTGTGTCGTTTTACTATGCCATTCCCTCTTCCCATGGAAATAAATTAGTGGCATAGTCCAGTAGGTTCCATGATATGACAGTGAGGCTGGTGAGAAGATAAATGCTTGTAGGGTCACTCTTGCTGGTAAGGTCAACAGAGGAAGGGTAATAGTGAGAATTATCCAAAAGTGAAGACAGGTGAAGCTGTACAGGTATAAGCTTACTAAAAATCAAACCTTGAAGAAAATAATGACATATAAGTGCTCTGGTTTTGCCAATAAAACTAGACTCAAACAGGCACAAGTAGTCAAAATAGGGAGGGCCCTATCAAATCCAGCACCAGTTAAAGCAGTGTCCCCCAAGGCAGCATTCTAGGACCCACACACTCTGCTTTATATCAACAACCTATGCGATCATATTAAAAGCAGCTGCGTCCTCTTCGCTAATGACGTAAAATTATTTAACACCACTG
Organism: Thermophis baileyi; assembly: GCA_003457575.1. Taxonomy (NCBI): domain Eukaryota; kingdom Metazoa; phylum Chordata; class Lepidosauria; order Squamata; family Dipsadidae; genus Thermophis; species Thermophis baileyi. The sequence goes on from QLTV01002105.1 coordinate 1,306,643, forward strand.
ACAATGCTGCTGCCCTACAAAGCGACCTTGACCATGTGTCAGAATGGTCGTGCATTTGGCAACTCCAAATCTCAACTAATAAATGCTCTGTCCTACACATTGGCAATAAAAATCAGAACACCAAATACAAGTTGGACAGAAACTACCTCGTAGATGACCCTCACTCTGTCAAGGACCTAGGTGTACTCCAGGGGTGGGTTCCACTTACCTTCCCTACCAGTTTGCATCGCGACGGAAGTGCGCATTTTGCACGCTTGCCCCCATCACATCGCGCAAAAGACCCGGAAATGACCCTCTGCGCATGCGCAGAAGGCGACCGGAGGACCGGTTCGGGAGCGTGGACTGGCGGTCATCGCTGCCGGTTCTGCAAGTGGCGGTAAATTTCCGCTACCGGTACTAAAGAACCGGTCCGAACCGGCAGCAACCCACCACTGGAGTACTCATCTCAAACTGCTAGCTGGTATGAATAGATGAGTGGGGATGAGATGAAAGAGTTTAGAAAAAGTAATTGAAAATCAAAACCTTTGCCAGACCAATTCTCGAATACAGCTCGTCTGCCTGGAATCCACACTGTATATCAGACATTAATACGATTGAGCGGGTACAGAGGTATTTCACGAGAAGAGTACTCCACTCCTCTACTCACAATAGAATTCCTTGTGCCACCAGGCTTGAAATTTTGGGCTTGGGCAATCTGGAACTGCGCCGCCTGCAGTCTAATCTAAGCATAGTACACAAAATTGTCCGCTACAACATCTTACCTGTCAACTTCTTCAGCTTCAACCTCAATAATACACAGGCAAACAATCAATAAGGTAAACCGCTCCAAACTCGATTGCAGAAAATACGATTTCAGCAACAGAGTGGTCAACGCCTGGAATGCTTTACCAGACTCCATTGTTACATCCTCAAACCTTCACAGCTTCAACCTTAAACTGTCTACCATGGACCTCACCCCATTCCTATGAGGTCCGTAAAGGGGCGTGCATAAGCGCACCAGCGTGCCTACCGTTCCTGTCCTACTGTCCCAATTTATTTGTATTCATTTCCTTCGTTCATGTCCATGTTCATATTCATACCTGCTATTTTGTACATGTTTGACAAACTAATAAACAAACAAACAAACAAATATTTAGATGAATCTGGATGGCAACTCATCCAGAATGTGCCTCTAGGTATTGAGGAAAATCATAAAATTTTCATAGGTAAAGTTTGAGGGAATGAAATGACCAGACAAAAGTTGCAAGCAAGCCTAGTCATTATAATATGTAAATATTGTGATTCATTTTAGCCTTATGTGACATGATCTCTTCCCTTCCATCTGCAATCAGACTGTCACCAGGGTGCTTTTGACTCTAAAGATCTATGCACAGCAGCACTGTATTGGTGGTCCTTCAAATTTGTACAAGATGCATAGAGTTGAATCTTTTAGTATGAAGATTCCCTTTGAGTTAGTCCAACAACCCTGCACCAACTGTGTGTAGGCAGCTCCCTGCCATGTATCAACATTAGGAACATCCTCTGTGGAAAAATCACTGACCAGTACATTAAAATGGTAATCATGTAGTAGGGCTAGATTACTGTCAGCATTACAGTAACAGCTTTCATTCTACACTCTTAAGGGATTTTTCCACAAAGCTGAAAGAAGTGCATTGGTGGACGAATATCCCTCCTCTCGATCTCCTTCAGAGGAAAGCATTCATTTCCTTTATGAAGAAAAGGAAGAGGAGGAAAATCCTAAATAAACACACAGCTTGTAGTCTGTCTCCTTCATGAGTTTGACCTCTTTCATGATTGTGACATCGCTAAAGTAATTTATTTTATGCAGCAGATGTAGTCAAAATGGAACCTAGGGGATAAGGAAATCCTGCAATCAGACCCACCCTTAGTCCTAAATCATTGTGCTGCTTAATCCATCTCTCTTCATGCTTCTCATCTATTTAATGATGATGAATTTTATGTGTACGGTCAAAATGGAGCCTAGGAGAGAATAGGCAGGAAACCAAAAGTAAAGGAACTTGTAACCAGACCTAGCCTGTTCCTGAAGAAATGCCATGACTGGTGGATATTTTCCCTGCTAGCTGTTTGAGTGTTGAAGCACAGAACAATCATGCCAACACAATACAAACCGTGTGGTTTATCTTGCAGTTGTGAGGAATCACTGCTTCCTGATAAGACGCAGATGGAGCTGAATCCTTTGAAAAGAAAAGGAGGAGGGCACCGGGGAAAGATCTTTTCCCTCATGTGCTGATTATTGCTTTGCAATTTACCTAGAGAGCTGTTCTTATGGCTTCATATGAACAACTTAGCACACACATAAGGAAGCTCAGTTCGTGCATGTAAACACTGCAGGCACTAAATCGTAGCCGAGAGGAAAGATGATCTGGTTCTGTAAGTGCGTAATTGCTTCTTTCGTTCTTGAGTTCCGACCAAAAACATCACAAGACAGAAGGAACAAGAACTGCTGTCTTGAGGAATTACTTATTTTGACTGCTTAGAAAGGAAGTGGACTTTGAGATGGTAAAGCTATTAGAATCATATGCATATCTAAGATTTCCAGAAATTCTTGTTAGGGAACTTGTACACATTTATTTATACATTACTACTAAATTCTGATTGGTGAGCATTACTGCTTGCTGTGAATGTTAAATTTAAGTATTAAAAGAAAAAAAGAAGGGATGGTGGGGAAAAAAAGCATAGACAGGGGGCACCCGGATTTGAACCAGGGACCTCTTGATCTGCAGTCAAATGCTCTACCACTGAGCTATACCCCCTTTTCTGCTGCTAATGTTGCTACAGGTTTTTTTCAAGGGAAGGAACTGAAACTAAACATTCCATTTTGTAATAGAATTGGTAGGAATCCTGTTAATTAGTTCTTCAGGAATATTGTAATTTATAAAAAAAATTGACATAAATAGTTCAATGGTAGAATTTCTTCTTGCAGTTTCATTATCTGCCTGAAGATCCCTTTGGTTTTTTTTCAAATTAAAAAATATATATTTGTTTAGTGACAATAGGAAAGATCCACATAACACAGGATTTGAAACTGTACATTTTGACCCAAAGCTGTATATTCTCTCCTTATTTATTAAGCCTACAAATATATATGGAATATATACTCAGAGAACCCAGACTAGATCAATATGATTTTAAAATTGGATGAAGAAATACAGGATTAATTATCTGCAGTAAGCTTGTGACACTTGTGACACTTGTGACACTGAAAATGCAAATGATCCACAAGCACAAAAAAATAATAATTAAAAAATGGAACAAGGTTAGATATAATGAAGATGACTAATGACAATAGAGACAGTTCTGACAAAAAATATTGAAGTTCTGGAGACTTCTGCTTTTTAGGCTATCAATTTAATAAAGTAACCAGCAGTCAAGACATAAGCTGCAAGCAAGATTTGAAAAAGTAACAATGAAGGTGTTGGAAAAGATATGCAGGTATCAGGATGTATCTCTGTCTATAAAGATCAGAATCATGCAGACAACAGTTCTGCTGTGACACTTTATTGAAGCAAAAGTTGGACTTTGAGGTGGCCGAGGTGGCGCAGTGGTTAGAGTGCAGCACTGCAGGCTACTTCAGCTGACTGCTAGCTGCAGTTCAGTGGTTCAAATCTCACCGGCTCAAGGTTGACTCAGCCTTCCATCCTTCCGAGGTGGGTAAAATGAGGACCCAGATTGTTGGGGGCAATATGCTAACTCTGTAAATCGCTTAGAGAGGGCTGTAAAGCACTATGAAGCGGTATATAAGTCTAACTGCTATTGCTATTGCTATTGAAGATTCAGGATAGAAAGTGTACTGACATTTTGAACTTTGTGTTCTGCAAGACTCCTGAGAATACTATGGATAGCCAAGAAAATAAACAAATGATCATCAAAGATATCAAATTAGAGTTCTCACTCAAGGCACAAAGGACCAGGCTCAAATCATCATACCTTATATTATGTGAAGACCTAGTTCCCCAGGAAAGACTATGTTGCAAAGGTAGAAGGAGAAAGAAGAGGATCATTAGGAGGAAAGTAGAAGGATTCACTTATATGGCAACGGGTACACTATTGAAAGACCTGCAAAAATAGGTTAGGACAGATGACTCTGGAGAAAATCTGTGCAGTCACTAAGATACACCACCAACTTGTGTGCACATAAGTAATCAACTGATCATTTTGACCATTTAGGAAGGGAATCGTTTAAAATGTAATGTCCCGAAACTGAACTTGAGAACTGGGAATGGATATTTATTGTTTATTGAAAAGTTTGTTACATGGAGTCCTGTAAAGAATGCATACTGTATGATTCCTTAAAGGATTCCATAGGATTGGGCATTACATTATAAAAACTATCTGCAGTCTAGTGCTTTGAAGAGGCATTGACTATAATATTCCCTCCCAGTATAGCAAAGAAATGTGGTGAGAGTTGTAGCCTGATACACATGGAAAGTATGCATTCTGCCACTAACCGTTTCCTGACATCTTAACAAATAAGCCACTTATTACTATCAACATTTTCACTGGTCACAATCCTAAACTTTGGATCTTTCAAGTATAATTCCTGAGAAGAGAATTATATATACAGTTATTGGAGTGAAGGAAGAAAATGAGGAATATTTCAGAACAGATAGTAGGACGGTGAAAATAATTTTGTACAATGCCTTTTCATAGTTTTAATACACACTTACCCTGACTGATTAGTTTTTTTGTTCAATGTATCATGTCAACACAAGAGTCTAAGCTGAGTAAATCATGTTCATTTAATCATGGGTGAGCATGCTAATACAACCTATTTATCTTAGTTAACAATTGATTTCAATGAAATGATGTTATTATAGCTAACCTGCTGTTTAATTTTTGTTCAGTCAGTAACTAAGGTAATCATTTCTCATTTCACTATTCATTTCCCTTCTCTCTCTTCCCAGATATATATTAAATATTGCACAACAGCAGCACTCTTGATCTTCAAGGTGTCATAGAATTTGCTGTATGAGTTTCAGAAGCCCAATTATGGCCTATTCAGCAAGTTGTAAATACAGACTGAAAAAAATGACATCGTGTATGAAACTTTATGAAACTTGAAAATGAAAATGAAACTTTAATTGTTGCCCCAAACTCAAAATGCCATCTTTGTTGTTTTACTAAGAAAGCAAGGATTGTTGTAGCTCCCACAATAACCTAGTTGATTGAGTGCCATTAGTGGAGTGGAATGAACACTTTCAGCAGCACTTTCTCAAGTTGGCACATTTTCAAACTGTTATATTCTAAGATTATCCAACCATCAGTGTCATAATATTTCTAGACTAATGAAAAGACAGGTTTGGGTTGTTGTTGGTTTTTTTTGCATAATCCATATTGTTTGCAGATTATAGCCAGACAGACCAAAAATATTACAGTGGAAATACTCTTGATACATGTTAGAATATCACTAATTGGCAATTCTGGATGGAATTAATATAGATTACACAAGAATATTTTCCTCTTCCTCTTCTTTACTCACTGCCACTCTTTATAGTCCAATGATATCACCTTGGGAATAGAATTTTTCTTTTAAAAGTATGCAGAAACTATTTTATTTTTGTGCTTTTTCAATTGTCTCTCTACTCTGTACGGACTTGAGATAATATGCAAATGTAAACAAAAATACAATACTGTAGGGCAAAATGAAAACAAGCAATCCAGAGAAAAAATTCAATTGAACAATTGAATTTTAAATTTCAATTTAACTAACCATCTAAAAGGCAAAAAAAATTACCATTCACTGCACAATGTTGTTTTACTACCAGTGGCTAGCAGTTTGAAAGAGTCTTTCTTTTGCATAAACCATATTGTTTTTCAGATTATAGGCAGATTGAGAAAAAACTTTCTTTGCTTTCACCTGTCCCAAAGGTGCTTTTTCAAGAGGCAACTGGACTTTCTTGTTTTTTCTTTTGAAGACCTTTCGCTTCTCATCCAAGAAGCTTCTTCAGTTCTGACAGGTTAATGGGGAACGGAAGGATTTATATTCCTTGCAGACAGCTGGTAATTTGCATCCTTTTTAGAGGGTCATTGAAGCACTTGGAGGTTTATCTGTGTCCTCAGGGTCACCTGAGTAGTGCTCCTGGTTCCTGTAGTCTGCAATATTTCCTCTGGAAATGTCACCTCAACATTAAAAGCCAACTTCTTTTTGATGTGTCTGCACATGCAATCCCTCTTGAGTTGATCATCAAGTCCAGGGGTGAAATTCAAATTTTTTCCCTACCGGTTCTGTGGGCGTGGCTTGGTGGGTGTGGCTTGGTAGGCGTGACAGGGGAAGGATACTGCAAAATCCCCATTCCCTCCCCACTCCTGGGGAAAGGATATTGCAAAATCTCCATTCCCACCCCACTCTGGGGCCAGCCAGAGGTGGTATTTGCCAGTTCTCCAAACTACTCAAAATTTCCACTACTGGTTTTCCAGAACCTGTCAGAACCTGCTGAATTTTACTCCTGATCAAGTCCCTTTTTTGTGTTTCTGCTCAACACTTCTCATCTTCATTAGCAAAGCTTCTTTTAGAACAGCATCCCCTACCTTTCCCTGGGCCGAGGACTGCTGCAGCTAGAAATGGCATATAAAGGACTGCTTTGCAGAAATGCTAGGGCTTCACAAAAACATGCCATATTACTTCAGTGATTCAATATTAGTATTATTCCTTTCAATTACAAGTAGTGTTCAACTTAACCTTTTATTTAGTAACCATTCAAAGTCACAATAGCAGTGAAAAAAAATGACTTATGACCATTTTTCAGTTATGACCGTTGCAGCATACCCATGATCACATTATCAAAATTTGGATGCTTGGCAACTGGCTCATATTTATGATGGTTGCAGTGTCCTGGGGTTATGTGATCATATTTTATGACCTGAAAGTCAATAGGGAAGCCAGATTCACTTTACAACCTTATTACTAATTTAATAGCTGCAGCTATTCATTTAACCACTGTGGCAAGAATATCATAAGATTTGGGGGGGGGGGGAATTCACTTAACAACTGTCTCGCTTAGCAACAGAAATTTGGGCTCAATTTCGGTCATACATCAAAAACTATCTATAGTTGTAAATTAAACTGCATGTAATTGTTAAATTTTACAATACACATATATACCTTGATCATATCCCTCTGTCTTCACAAGTTAACTTATTCCTTTAATACCTTTTCAGATTTAAAATAAAAATAGTACGTCAGGAGCTACCACTCCAAAACCATATCTCATAATCGGGAAGGAGGACAAACAGGGTTGGAGTAGGAAGGGCGGGGCTTGGTTCATCAGCCCCGCCCCACTTTCTGTTCCTTTTGCAGGACGACGACGAAGCTGCTGCAGTAGGTGAGTCACGCGGCGTGCCTGCCAGTTCCCCAACCGCATGGACTGGATCGACCAATCGTTGCCCGCGGCGGAGGAGCACGTGAGCGTGCTGCGCGAGGCAGCCCTGGCTTCGGAAGCGGGTCGGAAGGCTTCCTGCTCGAACCGTCTTGGTTTACAGCAGTGTTTCACAACCCGAGCAATTTTAAGACGTTTCCTGTACTTCAACTCCCAGAATTCCCTAGCCATGTTGAGTGTGGAATTCCACACGTCATACGATTGTTCAGATTGAAAAACGCCGATATGTAATTCGTTTAGCGGGGCTGATTTTATCCCTTAGCATGACAGAACTGCACTTCGGGTCTCTTGCATCCGGATTAGTGATATTGAAATATATAGATCCCGGCGATTTTGTAATTGTGTAAATTAAAAATGATTTGTTCGAGCTTGATTGGTCATTTTAAAAGAACTTAGAGCTGCACGTACACGGTGCTGCCGAGATTCCTGTTACGCAATTTGCGTAAATTAGTTTCATGTATATACATAATGTACATTAAAAAATTGTTATGTGTTTTATAAATTGCTTCTGCGTTGTTCCTAAATTCCGGTCGATGAATATTACTGCTTGCTTTGAATTTTGAAGAAAAAAATTTTTTTTTGAGGGGGCACCCGGATTTGAACCAGGGACCTCTTGATCTGCAGTCAAATGCTCTGCCACTGAGCTATACCCCCCTGGCTTGTTTTTCAGTTGCTACCGTTTCTCTTCAAAAGAGAGAAGCGAAACTATAGCCCTGTTTTTTACAATAGGAAGATTTTGAATCCTGTTAATTAATATTTGAAAACAATCCACCCATTAATATAAACAGTTTATTTTGGCGTTTGCATTTTTTGTCTGAAAAATCCTTGCTTTCACTTCGGTCACTAATATATATATAGAACTGATTTTTTAATATATATTTTAACTCATATATTTTAGTGTGTTAAATATGTTTGATTTTGACTATTCGGGAAAGGCAACCATTACAATTGTAATTTCCTGAGACGAATCTGAGAACTTGTACTGGTTGCTGGATTGAAAAGCTCATTAAACATACTAAAAGGAGGGCATAAGATTCAATATGGTATTCGGCATTATATTGTAAAAATAATCTACAGAGGACATGTTGGCTATAGTATCCTCTACCAGCATAACAAATGGAAATTATGGATGGGGATGATTCCATGTATGTAGTCCAACATACATGGAACGTATGGACTTTGGCAGTCTTTTAACAACCAGTAATACACTTACTGCAATTTACATCTTCATTATAACAGAATAATAGACCTTGGAGATTTTCTAGTCCAACCCCCTGCTCAAGCAAAAGACCCTATACCATTTCAGACAAATGGATATCCACTCCTTTTTTAAAAGCCTCCAGTGATGGAGCACCAGAGGTGGGTTCCTACCGGTTCTAACCGGTTCTTTAGAACTGTTAGTAACTTGGCGATGATGTCACGGAGCCGGTTCCGTCGGTGTCTCCATGGGCACCGCCATCTTGGATTTTGCTTCTGCGCATGCGCAGAAGCTATTTTTTATTGCTAAGCGCACGTGCGCACGGCGCAACCCTGAGCGAACCAGCAGCAAAAGGATCCAGAACCCACCCCTGTGGAGCACCCACAACTTCTGAAGGCAAACCAATGCACTTTCACAAGAAATTTCTCCTTAGTTCTAGGTTGCTTCTCTCCTTGATTAGTTTCCATCCATCACTTCTTGTCCTGCCTTCAGGTGCTTTGAAGAATAGGTTGACCCCCTCTTCTTTGTGGCAGCATTGTTCTTCATATGTTCTAGCTTCCAGCATACTAATCACCTTGTTGCTCCTTTCTGCACTCTTTCCAGAGTCCCAACATATTTTTATGTTGTGGTGACCAGAACTGGATGCAATATTCCAGTGTGGTCTTACCAAAGCCTTATAAAGCAGTACTAATTCTTTACATGATCTTGATTCAATCCTTCTGTTAATGTATTGGCTTTTTTGACAGCTGCAGAACACTGCTAGCTCATATTAAGTGGTTGTCTACTAGGACTCCAAGATCCCTCTTGCAGTTACTTTTATTGAGCCAAGTTTCACCTAATCTGTACCTGTACATTTGGTTTTTCTTGCCTAAGTATAAAACCTTACTTTTCTCTACATTGAATTTTATTTTGTTAGATAGGGCCCAGTCTGTCAAGTTCCATCTGGATCTTAAGCCTATTTTCTGGGGTGTTGGCTATTCCTGCCAGCTTAGTGTCATCTGCAGATTTGATGAGTTCCCCATCTATTCCCTCATCTAAATACACTGGTCAAGATCCTCCTCAGATGCTTCTAAACATCAATCAAAAATCAATCAAAAACATCAGCCTCAAATCCTCCTCAATTTTTCAAGTGTAGCCCTGATAATATTATATATTTGTACAGCTATTGTTGGATGGGGGAAGAAAAAGAGGAAAATAATATAACAGATAATGAAAAGGTAATAATTATTGTACAACTGCGTTTTCATAACATACTGAACTACAAATTATTGTCACATTTAGCTTATTTTGATACACAAACTCATCCTAATTAGTTAATCGTTCAGTATATCAAGTCAACCCAAGAGTCTGAGCCAATGCAATTTTTGTTTCAAGGAGCAGTTCAATATCATGCCTAAATTGCTGTTCAAATTTTGGTTAACCTGCCTTATTTTTTCCTTAAATATTCTTTCCTGTTCCTCATTTCACTTTCAAAATATTAAATTTTGTACAATAGCAGTACTGTTGATCTTCAAGCTGTCATAGAGTGTTCCTTATATTTTTGCAAAATATTAGCTTAGGTACTCTTTTTGGCACTATAAATAGTAACTGGAATTAAACCCACAGGTGTTTAGGAGAACTTTTATCAGGATTCGAATAATTAGGATTCAATATTTTAAAATGACCTACTCCGTTTGAATATTCTTTTTAAAATAAAATTAAGCTCGGTTACATGGGAATACATGTACACAATCGCCCTACGGGGGAGATGGACGACTAAAAGTATTTAAAGAGGGCGTTTCTTTGAATAAATATGTACAGACTTAAACTAGAAAGTCAAACTTTAAAAAAAAAACGGCTAAAGCCCTCTGACTAAATTCACCTTTAACAGTATAATATTACTTTAGCCATTTAAAAAAAAAAAGTAGGGCTCATTTTATATCCGTTTCCGGCATTCACATGAGAAGGTCGCCTCACGTGACATGGGACTTTGAAAACGTATTAGTTATCCCGGCAAGCCTTGCGCTTTCTTTCTTTTCCCCCCCAGCCTCCTGAGCAGGATGTCTAAGCGAGGTAAGGCCTGTTAAACCGCGAGATGGTCTGGAAGGGAATCCTCCTTCATCGCTCTAGTTTGGAAAGATATTAGGCTCGCTCTATCGGGCATTATTGATGGGTGAAAGTTAGGTCTCTGACGAGATGAATATTTTCGACCACCCAGCTCAAAAACAGTATTTTTTGGTTCGTGGGATTTGAGGAAACCATTGAGGAAGGCGGGAAGGTGAGAAGTTGATTGGAAAGCAGTGCAGTTGTAACTTCAGCTGCTTTAGTAGGATTTTACTATAATAATATAATATTTGCGGCATAATCTTTTCCAGACGGCGTACTCCAGATATTGGCCTATCATCGTCCCCTATTTTATTTCTATTGTACTTCCATAGATTAGTATTCCACAACTGGCAACTTTTAAGATATGTCGAGTTCCCCATCCAGCATGGGAAGTTGCAGTCCATACATCTTAAAGTTGTCACGGTTGAGAAACTCTGCCTTAGATCTTTGAGAGGACAAAATGAATTATTTATGCTTTCCCATTTGGGTGATGAGGGATATTCAACTCCCCCCCTTTTTTTTTAATAACCACAGTATGGAGATCTGGGAGGCTTCATAGATCAGTAGGTAATTGCTTAGTTACCAGTAATGGAGTTTTTCAAACTATTAGAACAGCAATTAACACAAAGTGTGAACTTTGTGTAAGTATATGGAAAACAGTGATTTCTTAAGGGAAAATTTACCTGATTTTAAGACTCAAAAATAAAAAAAGGTAAGTATTGGCATATTTTATTGCTTTAATAAAACATTCTTCATCCTATGCCTTTTTAATAGGACGTGGTGGTTCGTCTGGTGCGAAATTTCGCATTTCACTTGGTCTCCCGGTGGGAGCTGTGATCAACTGTGCAGATAATACAGGTATGTCTTAATTGGGTTAATTTGAATAAATAATTCTGGACAGCAAGTCTGGAAGTTTTCTTAAAGCACTTTTAAACTTATCTTTAGCCAAAAGGGCTCCCAAGAGCAGCTTACAGGCAACAGGGTTCTTTCAATTCCTTCATTAGGCAGCATAATCAGTCTAGCATGGGGAAATGCTAGTTCTAATATCGGTCTCCTGAATATTGGATTGGTAAATATTTAAGCTTTGGACAATTGTAACATTCATGGTAGGAGATCATATTTAATGTTTCCTCTACTTTCGGATAATGGAAGGTATTTCTGGAATTGGATGGAGCTTCTGTTTGTCCATCATGAAACACCCTAGGTGGTAAACAATGTATTACATAAATTAAGATACATCCTTTAGTTCAAATTATTTACTGCAAAATCTAGATCAATAAACATATTTTTCTTAGATTAAAATAAAATTTTGTAGATTATTTTTACTCTCCATAGAATGGAAATAATCCAGAATGTGGTTGAATTTGGGCTGCTTTATTCTAGTGGAAGTGGAAAATATACAAGCTAATACTTGTGAGAGTTAATTTCTTACACTGAGGAAAGGGTACTAATTATCAAAACAACAAATCCTCAAGCTTGTATCTTCTGTACAAGAGTGAGGCAGGCAGTCATACATAAAAAGAGTGAGAAAGTTTTGACAGCATAGTAACATGACAAAGCAGGCAGGACTTTTGTCATTTTTAAATTGCCATATATAAGTTGAAAGTAGTGTACTCGCTTAAATTATTATCTCCCTTCTAATACATATTAAAGTTTTTCATTCCCTGAATTAACTTTTTGCAGTTCAGAATCTTAAGAGGAGAGAACTCTGACATTATCCTAGTAAGTTCAGTTGTGAGCCATAGCAGTCATGCTAAAAGAACAAGTGATGCAGACTGGAAGCAGTGGGTTTTCCCTTCAAAAAGCACTTGCTGGGTCTGTTTTCCGATGGCCCAGGGAGTTGTCGTGGAAGGGTAAAGAAATAGCATTACTTTTGGGTGAGGTTACAGCTTGTGCTGTTGTTCCTCAATCGGTGATGCAACAAAAAAAATTGGAGAAGTCTTTATAACTTTGATACAAAGTATTTGTTAACAGCAATAATTCCTTTATTTCCCAGGAGCCAAGAATTTGTACATAATCTCAGTGAAAGGAATTAAGGGGCGTCTGAATAGACTGCCAGCTGCAGGTGTGGGGGACATGGTAATGGCTACTGTCAAGAAAGGCAAGCCAGAGCTGAGAAAGAAGGGTGAGTGATGGAATAAACAAGATGTATTGATTTACAATCTTGTTTACATTACTTTGGGACTGTAAGAGAAAAGCAGTTGGAAGAAACTACTGTTACGATCTACTAGTCATTACTTATCTAACATTTTCAGCATTAAAAGTAATTAGAGGTAAGAGGGTTGGATGCAGTGATCCTTGTGGTAAATATATTGTTGGGATCTACATTAGTTGTGACTTAACTATAAAGTATTTTTGTGCTAAAATGATTAACATTGGGTGGAATCTAGTTTGGATTTATTTTAAATTAATTTATGAATCTGATTGTGTTTCCATCTTCTGAATTCATATATTCTGGAAAAACATTTTTCCTTTGGGAAAATCAATTTAGGCTAATATGTCTAGTTTGGGTTATATTTTAGAGAGGTGCATTGATTTAGGTCAGAAATACTGTCAGTGATGCATATGTATTCCATCTATCTTCCTCATACGATAACTCCCAGAGTTTCCAGAATATGGGGGCTGACTGAGCTGTAGTCCATAACAAAGGTACTAGATAAGGAAAGACTATTCTGTTTTCCAATTTCCCCCAAAAGGTGAATGTTTTATAATAAAGTAAAATCATATACTTTGAAGTTTTGTCTATTAGAAATCTTATTTGAGCACCAGAACCATAGCTAGAGGCATAAGAGATGATCTCTCCAGAGCTGAGTATTTTTGAACTGCTGTTAATTAAATGGTGTAAGCACATACTTAACTGTTGCTAATACCAGTAAGTCATAAATAATTTAATACTACTTGGAGCATGTTTTCGTTCTAATTTTTCTGACACATATGCATTTAGGGTTTTACATTTTATATTCTATGCTGCCATGACCTGCATTTTAATAAGGTTGATCTAATTGTTTCCAGTTGCAGCATGTCCTATTTTATAAGAACTCTAAAGAAACCATTGCTTGCTTTCAAATTCAGGTGTTGCATACTAAACTACTGATTTTGAACTTTTTCATAGTGCATCCAGCAGTTGTGATTCGTCAACGGAAATCATACAGGAGAAAAGATGGGGTATTCTTGTATTTTGAAGACAATGCAGGAGTGATAGTAAACAACAAAGGAGAAATGAAAGGTATTGCTGCTGAAAGGACCAAAAAAATAAAAAGAATATCATATTTTGCTTCTTGCAAAAATATTCAGTCTTTATAACTTATTCCAGTGAGCTAGAGAATTGTAATTCACAGTGGAGCTAGTCCTTCTCTGGAGTGATCTCATTGCTGTAGAATGACTTGTTAAAATGTTCTGGGCACTCATTAAAGTTTTACAAAACTAGCACAAACTAATAAAGAGCAGAAGCCAACAACAAAGAAAGAAAACAAGAAAAGCAAAAGTGTAGAATGAATTAAAAAGAAAAAATAGAAGCTTACAATTTATTTTGCAGCAAACATTAAGTACAACATTATTTCTCACTTTATGATTGTAGTAAACTCTTTATTTTTGATCTTTTGATAGTTTTCTAATCAAAACCACATGAATTTTTCTGTTTCATGCAAAAAAGTCAAGATATTTCCAGTTGATCATAAATGTAGATACTTGTTTTTATGATGGTGTTGGACTGCTGCTGCTAAGTAATATTTCTGGTTTGTTCTTTATTTTTCCAGGCTCTGCTATCACAGGCCCTGTAGCCAAGGAGTGTGCAGATCTATGGCCCAGAATTGCTTCCAATGCTGGCAGTATCGCATAAATATATTTGTTCTTTGTAAAAATCAAATAAAAATGATTGGCTCAAATTTTTGTGATGTGAATATCTTCCATATTATAGGGAAGGAAAGAAACAGACATTCTGAATTAGCTTGGATATTAGTAACAGAATATTTAATCAGAAAAACACACTGTTTGATGTGCTACTTTAATAAATCTTGGTGCAAATCCATTTTGATAGATTTTTGCTGTATATTAAGATCCCTTGGGTCAGTGGACAGCCTTAATTCCACCTTTTAAAAAGTTGTATGGTTAGAAATAGGTGAAGGAGAACCATATTTGTATAATCTTATTCAAAACACAGAAGAGGTATACTGTAACTGACTATGTACAAAAGGAGACACCAGAATTATTTGCTCTGTAGTTGTCCAGTGATATGCTAACTCCTTTTGGATGTTTTTTAATTGCCATAAAATATAAATTTATGTACAATTCTATTAAGTTATTTACATTATTGTACATTTATGTCGGTAACACTGCTTTGATTCACTAAAGCTGTAAACTCAGCTGTGGGTCCTCGCGCCCCAGCTGAATACAATACATTTTTGTGTTAGGAATATCCCCAGGTTATAGGCAATGACATGCTGGCTGGGCTATCTTTTCCCCTGCCTTTCCCACTGAGTAGTTGAGCAGATTGCATCATTTGAGCAAATTAAATGAAAGAAAGCTTAACAAAGATACACCCATGTGACCTTAAAAAAAATATTGAACAATTAACCAGCATAGAACAATACAACCATAAATTGTATTGTAATACACTCATGTTCATAACACATGAATGATTATCACACTGTACAGTGCATAATCTTTGGAGTATTTTAAAAGACAGAATACCTAATTTGAATTGCAGTCAAAGCATCAGTTAAATATATGAATCTGGCAAGAATTCAGAAAGGTATAATGTACTTTTTTCTATGCACCATTTACGCTATTTAATTATTCAAAACTAAAGTCTGACAGCGATTTCACTGACATGAATGAAATCTATGAAACATGGAACTGGTTATTCATTTTATGCTACAATAAAGATTGTGTCTTGGACTACAGTTCACGTATCAGGAATTGTGAGTGGCACAGTACTAAAGGAAATTGTCAAAAAGTAGAAGGGCAAGTTGTATGTTGTATGTAAAAAAATTAACTTACTTAAATTTAAATGTATATTAACATTTAAAAAAAACTTGTGCAAGAACTATGGTAGATTGTATGTAAATGTAAAACTAGGGTAATATTGAATGAACTATACTAAAGTAAACTACTGCACAAATGAAAAAGCTATGCCAGCTTCAGGTTGTTATGGAACAATTGTCTCTTGATAACATCACAGAGACTCTAGTAGGGTAATAATGAGAGTTGCTAGGAGAGGGGTAGCATATATATATGGTGTGGTATGATGTGGTGAGAGATTAGTAGTTTAGTGTGACAGTCAGCTTTTTCTCCTGCTAATCATGACTTGTATTACACGGAGATGTCTACAAAAGCAAAAGGAATTCATCCTTGATGGTGTGGCAGTGGACACCATTGGTAGCGGCTATGCCCACATCCTGCCCAAGCTGTGGTCTGCATTGCCACCTTATAATGCTCAATTAGATATCCATGCTGCTAGCTATTTCTCATCTCCAGTGGTCAAATCACTGCTAAAAAGGACGGAGCAGGTAATGGCATTTGAAACTTGAAATGGAAATGGAATAGATGAGCAGCAGGGCTAGGAGATATAATTTAATGCAATTTAATATGCTAGACTATAGTCCAGGTTCCCATGACTTGTAGATAACATGATACTTTAAAACTTGCTGAAATCAATTTTTTTATACATTCCTGTGGGAAATAGGTCAAATAAGGATATATAAAATATTTGAATAGCTTAATATTTTTAAAGGGGGTGGGGCATTAAGATATTGGGCTTGTCAAACTGTTGGCAGTTTGAGACCCAAGCACTATATGACAAAGTGAGCTGCTATTCTTGCCCCAGCTTCTGCCAACCTAGCAGTTTGAAAGCATGCAAATGCAAGTAGATAAATACCACTTTGGTGGGAAGGTAACCGCATTCCGTGCACCTCGGTCTATAGTCATACCGGCTATATGACCACGGAAGTTTCTTTGGATAACATTAGCTCCCTCGGCTAGGAAATGGAGATAAGCACCAACCCTAGAGTTAGATAGGACTGGACAGAGGAAACCTTTACCTTTACCTTTAATATATTTAAAGCAGAACTCTACCCAACACAGAGTACCTAAAAACCAAAACAAAACCTCTGAAAATATAGCTCCAGCAACTTTTATATTATCGCCGTGGGTATCAAAATAGGAAATACGGCTCTGGCTGCAAAATGCTGGCCTGTTACTCTGATTATCCAGAGAGTAACGCATTCCTTTCGTCAACTAAAAAAAATAAAAAAAAAAATCTTCCCAAATAAAAATTTATTTAGGTTTCTAAAATAACTGAATACCATCCACCTCACATCTAGTCTAGAAGATATAAAGTCAACCTGTATTAAATATGGGGAAAGCCCAATTAAAAACTTCATGCTTCCAAATTATCATCAGATATTGGTTCCTCCTAAATTTTAGTATAGAATATTCCTCTTATGCGCTCTTGCACAGAACTGCTTAATTTTTTTAGAAGAGAGATGGGAAATTGTGGGCAACAATGTTCTGTTCCCTGGACAGAGATTGGCCCAGACTGGTAATTGGTTCATTACACACACTTTAGAAAGCTATTAAGTGTAAATGTATCATGTTTCCAATATTTAGATTTTCTTTTCTTGGAATGTTTGGTCTTCAGGCTTGATGTCACAACTCTCTTTATGATCTCACTGTAGACATTACCCATTGCATCACATTTAAGGGGAAAAAAAAGAAAATATTCCATAATGATAAAAATTAAAACCAGTCTTCTCTCTCTCATGCTCTGAATATCTACCATCCCTGCATATTCATTTGTTTTTAAACTGAATTAATTGGGCTTCGTTTTTCTTTTGTTTGACAGACTCGTGGTGGGACCTCTAGAGATGGGTGGATAGTGGACTATTTCCATATCTATGGGCCAGGCCAGAGGTATTTGAACAGGAGAAACTGGGCAGGAGCAGGTGAATGAAGTGTTGTACCCATCTCTTTATCTTTCATTTCACCAGTAATTGTTTATCTTCCAAACTTTTAAAGTAATTCAGGAACTATGATAATGTCTTATTGAAATTACATTTCATGGCACAAGTGAAAACTATTGTTTAGATGTTTTAATAAATAAATAAATATATTAAACTAAACTCCATGTTTAAAATAAGCACTGGGCATACCAAACAGAATAGTAATAGGCAGACAGTTCATATGGTATTAGGAACAGAAGACTCTTGTGGCTTAAAGAAGATACAATATCATAACTCCTTAAAATGAAAAGCAAATTTGAACAATATTCTCCCTTGCAAATGAAACTTAATGTTAATCTGTATATCACAGGAATTCTTTTATGCTGTGGAACCATAGTTGCCTGCTGAAGGCTTGTATCGGGCAAGAAAAGGAACAAAATGGAGGAAGTTTTGATAGTGTGCCCCCTTTGGTGACAAAAACCTGTCCAGCTTTTCCTGGACTATTTGTTTGAATGAACAAAGTAAGGAACAAATGCCACAGCAAATTTTGAGAGTGATGCCACTTTGTCTATTTTTTACAACCCCCCCCCCCCAAAAAACCTGGGCAGCTCACATAGACATCTCCCCAAAATCACTGAGCCTTCCCAAGGACCTCTGGCTTAAAGCATTATCCTCAGAGCAAACTCCAATTCTAAAAGCCAATGTCCCACTTTGCCTCCTTTTTATTCATGTCACTGAGGGCTGTAGAATAGGATTTTTAAAAGATGAGACTTCGAGTTTCTGAATAAATAAATTTTGAAAATAAATGCCATGTTAATTGTGCTCTGGACTGTAAAACTTCTCAATATTTTTCTAGGAACAAGGGAAAAAAACAAAATAATGTTCTTAAAATTAATATTGTATGATCACAAAATAATACACGTGTATCTGTTTGTTATTGTATTAATATATTAATTAATGACTCTGCCCAGAACTGGACAGAGTAAATTGAAAGCTGCTGTTCCACACATTCTTACTGAGGATTATTGATCATTATTTAGAAATAAGTTTTATACATATGTTTAAGATTTTATTATAAATTTTTTACCATATTTGATTGATACTCTAAACCAGCGGTCCCCAACCTTTCTGGCTTCATGGACTGGCAGCAGCAGCAGCAGCAGCAGGGGAGGGACGATGGTTTCACACACGCAAACCATGTGTGGTTTGTCACACATGCACAATGAAGCTTCACACGCTTGCACACTGCTTGCAAGGCCTGATTCCCAACAGTACTGATCCACAGACTGGGAGTTGGGAACCCTTGCTGTAAACAATGAGTGATTAAAAATGGTTGAAACTAATAAAGTTCCTGGTGGCAAGTAAAGCAAATTACATGTACTATGCTTTATGTCAGGTTCAAAACTAAGAATAACATAGCAATTTTTTCAAGCTGAGTTTTTTGTTTCACACCTATATACAAAACCTTGCCAGACTGAAGATATTTGCATCCACAGTATACTCTATGACCTATTAGGGAGGGGCTTCTTCACTCTCGTTATCTCACATATAACATCTAGGCTGAGTTGCTTCTTATTCCTTTAGAATACATTCCCTCCCTCCTGGAAATCCACCTCCTTGCTACATTCCATCCCAGTTTTCCTGTCATAACTTAGATGGGCTCTTAAATATAATAATTCAAGAGTGACTTTAAAGCTTGTTAGCTCTCCATCTTAGTACTACTCCACTTATTTTACACATAGGGAGCCAAATGCACAGAGCATGAAATTAAAATGTGAATTGAAGAGTAGGCTCATAATATACTTATTGTTTATGTGGATCAAGATGACATTTGTTATAATATGAGAACTGCTCTGGCTGGTAGAACACAGAGCAATGTTCTTTGTTTTTGGGTTGGGTGGAGAAGAACACTGATTAATCATAATCATCTCTGGAGGTTCTCCCATTGAAGGCCACAGAAATGAAATTTAACTTGTGATTTTCAAAGTACTTTGGAGGGATTACAGAGTGGAAATGGCATGGGGAGTAGATATTTAGGATACAATAATCCATTGCTGATAGGGCAGTTAGGTTATAGGGCAGTTAGGTTATACAAAGTAAAAGAAAAACAAGGCAGGTATTGAAGAAAAAGCATCAAGAGATAAATACTGTAAGAAAAATGGTGTGTTTTTGTATAACATACTTCAACATATTTTTGATGGATGATCTTTAGTATTTATTTTTATACAGGTCACTGTCCAGAGCAAGTAGCTGGTCACCATCTATACTTGATGGGTACAAAGCCAGCAACAGGTTGGAACGGCCGATATGGCTATCGCCGCAACACTCCAGATCTTCGCACACGCTCTTCTTGCTTTGGTGAAGTAACATGGCTCCCCATCCACTGAAGAACATCAGATTATATCAATCTGTCTCTTCTTCTAATTTAAATGCTCTTCGTATGTTTTGTTTGTTCTTGATTTTTCCAAAATAATAAAATACTTTTAATTTCTTATTTAACAGTTTGTTGCTTGTGGGGAAGGGAAATTCTGGCAGAAGATTACATTAGGACAGCATTTTCCTAACTGGGCATGGCAGATGTGATGCTTTGGGGGAGGATGAAAGCTGTACTGTAGTCCAAGTTGGGGAAGGAAAAAAGTGATAACCCAACATTCTGCCGTGTGACAAAAGTGGCTTAATCGTATATTTTGTGCTTTGGGACTTTTGTTTTTTGGGCAGAAAATGTGTTCAGATTAACTATGTTATAGCATATAACTGTATACTGCTTTGGGTTTCAATGAGCATTGAACAGCAAATCTGAATCTTTTTAATTAGCTATCGAACCATTTCTCATTCCTGTCATTTCTATTCCTTGCATATGAACTCTGATAGAAAAATATCTATGTACTAGAGTGACCAGTGTTGGAAGAAAAATTCGGTCTGGTTCCAAGCCTGGAGAAAGACGCTGGAAATAAAATGGAGGCAGGCTGTGGGAAAGAAGGTGTCTGTTTATTTGGATGCCAGAAACTTCAGTGACAGCAGCATGTTTCTGGGATGGCTCACTAAATGGGGTTGAGATAGGTGGGCTTTTATACATTCTTTGGGGCTTTGTGTTTGAGATGCCTGTTCCTGTGTAAGAATGTGTCCTTTAATATTTTAATGGCTGCTGCCAGATTCCCATGAGGTCATGCAGGGGTCATGGCTGGCTCTACAGGCAACAGGGGAGATGCAAATACTAGGTGTTTGTCTGAGCTAATCTTGTCAGCTTGCCTAATTGTATTCCTTATTTGGAGTCTCTTTGCTTATGGATAGATTGGCCCAGTCTTTCTGAATGGATACAAAATCTCCATTCCAAAAGACCAGACTCTTCAAGCTTCTGCTTGAGGCTGTTTTCCTATGGCAGGAAGACTGGGGCTGCTTTCTGCCTTTGTTAAGATTTTTCTCCGTTTCTCCTTTGGGGGAAATATTCTATCCTGCCTCTTTTTAATATTAAGAATAAAGAATATTTTAATCTGGTGGGGTGCTTCCTACACCAGGCAATAGTGATTCAGAAATAATACTATAGAGGCAGGGGCAGATATATGACACCTATTAGTACAATCTGTGGTATGGTTTTTGGCATTAAGATCTGCTTAATATATAAAAAAATAATACGCGTCAAGCATACACACTGGAAATGAATAATACAATATTACATTTGTAATCATGGCCATTTAAACCTCATGGAACACAAGTTAATGTTAAAATTGCAGCCATGAAACCACAATTGCAGATACACAGAATCATTTCCAAAATTATAAACGAATCTACCAGGGGTGAAATTCAAAATTTTTCCCTACCAGTTGTGTGGGCATGGCTTGGTGGGTATGGCAGGGGAAGGATACTGCAAAATCTCCATTCCCACCCCACTCCAGGGGAAGGATAGTGCAAAATCTCCATTCCCTCCCCACTCCTGGGGGAAGAATATTACAAAATCTCCATTCCTGCCCCACTCTGGGGTCAGCCAGAGGTGGTATTTGCCGGTTCTCTGAACTACTCAAAATTTCCGCTACCGGTTCTGCAGAACCTGTCAGAACCTGCTGAATTTCACCCCTGGAATCTACCAGCCATATCCCTAGTAGTATTAGCAACATCACAAATACTACGGCAGCCATCAACAGACAAGCAATTCATAGTACCATGTTTCCCCGAAAATAAGACAGGGTCTTATTTTCTTTTGACCCCCCCAAATTTGGCCTTATTGGGGGGGGGCTTATTATTTTGGGGGTGCAGTAGGCAGCAAGCCCACCGGCCCCACCCTCTCCATCCCACCACCTGCTTGCCTGCGGCCGCAATGACCCAAATTCTCTGTGCGCCCTGGCTTCCACCTGCTCTGCTTGCTGGGCTTGCTGCTGGCTGGCCACCGAACAGCTGATTGTGCTGCTCTGGCCCCGCGGGGGCTCTTCGCCCTCCTGGCAGCACTGCTTTTGGCCGTCCTGCTGGGCTGCTCCTGCCTGGTGCAGGATGAGTCGTCCCAGATCTATGACCTCCAGAGCACCCCCCTGCTGCCGGTGGAACTGCGCCGCCCGCGCTGCCTTGCACAGCCAGCATGAGAGCTAGTGCCCACCAGGGCAAGGGCCTGAAGAGCGCCGGGCTCAGCTCATAACCTGGAGCCTGCAGCACTGAGTAGACCTTCAGGAAGGCGCTCAGCAGCCAGAAGGCGGCAGCAGGTGAAGCGGCTTGGCTCCACCAGTGGCTGCTGGCAAAGGGCCCTGGCAGGCTGGCAGCGGGGGGGGGCACTCCGGAGATCGTAGATCTCGGCCGACTCATCCCGCACCAGGCAGGAGCAGCCCAGCAGGGTGGCCGAGAGCAGCGCTGCCAGGAGGGCGAAGAGCTCCTGCGAACCTCTGTG
>QLTV01002105.1:1333524-1349397 GCA_003457575.1 Thermophis baileyi
GGGGGCGGGGCGGGGGGGGGGGGGAAAGGGAATCGAGAATTGGGACCAGTCCGAATTTCCTTGAATTCGAGTTAATCGAAACTAAAAGCCGATTTCTTAGGTCCATCCGGGGTTCACTTACTATGTACACATCTGGATGAAAAGATAGGGACATTTCGTATAATGTAATTATATACTATATTATATAATACATAATTATATAATTGAAATGTAAGGACGTATTTAAGGGTGGAGAGCTGGGGTGGGGGAAAGGCTCAATTGGAATTCAGAGTTATGGAAAGCAGTTCAGAAGCAATGGGGTAGGGACAGCAGCATACCTTCTTCAATTTAATCACTTGCTAGAGGTAAAGATCATCTTTATGGCAACCTGAGTGGCTTATCACTAAGTCATAATCTAGTTTGTCTAGTGTATGGAAGTGTGATATCTTAGTTACTGTTTCACGTATCACCAATTCATAATCTGTTTACTTTTGCTTTAGCAACTTATGATACCTTAGCCATTGTTTACAAGCCATGGTTTATTGTTTAATGTATGTGGTGAGCCCAGTTAGTATTCAAATGGTATATTCAACCATTCCTACGGTAAGAAAAGCATAACTTTCTATGATGTGTGAATCTAGTTGGTGAGTATAAGACTGTCAACATGCTCTTAATGTACAAATTAACAGATGATGGGAACCTCATTTGGAGTGGAGGAAACAAATTGAATAGCTCCACAGTCCAAAACTTGTAATGTGCTATTCTAAATCAATGATATGAAATTAACTGTTGAAGCATGATATATGTGTTGTGGAGTTAGCTGCAATTCTGTTATAGAACAATTACTGTAAAGTATAAATTGAGGGAACTATTTGAATAGCAATATGAATGTGGAACAAACACTTCTATGTACTTAGTTTTAGTTCACTGAGGTTTGCACATATTTTTCTGGTTGATATTTGATATTATTTGGTACAGCTTTTGTAGAAGAAATTTTCAGATTCAAAGTAAATTTAAATGCTTAATCTTGTCTATAGAATCTTAAAAAAAGCTGGCACCCACAAACCCTCCGTAATGTGGAAAAAGTTTGGAAAGCGGAACAAAAGCATGAAGCTGAACGGAAGAAAATTGAAGAGCTACAACGGGAATTGCATGAAGAGCGAGCACGAGAAGAAATGCAGCGTTATGCAGAAGATGTAGGCGCTGTCAAGTATGTTAAGTCGGATTTACTGGTTTGTAAACATAGAATTGTAGCACAGGAAAGAACTATTTAGGCCAGTGGTAGTGAACCTATGGCACGCGTGCCAGAGGTGGCACGCAGAGCCCTCTCTGTGGGCACGTGCACTGTTGCCCCAGCTCAGCTCCGTCGCGTTTCTCTGTCGCGTTTCTCACCGTCATTTGCAGGGAAACAAAAGTTAAAGTTAAATTATTCAGGTTAAATTGCGGTGTTGGCACTTTGCGATAAATAAGTGGGTTTTGGGTTGCATTTTGGGCACTCGGTTTCTAAAAGGTTCGCCATCACTGATTTAGGCTATCAATTCTCTACACTAATTCATATTAAACTATCTCTGACAGAGACTGTTTAGTCTCTATTTAAAGAATTGGAGTGAAGGGAAAACATCAAATCTTTGGATAATTGATTCCATTATTGAACTATTTATTACAATATTAATTTACTTCAAATGTTCAGTCAGAATCTGCCTTTGTCAACAGCTTTGTTGAAATAAAAAAAAACCCTATGTGTTCTGCATTCCCATAATGCTTAACAAAGCTATTCAATTCCAAAATGATATAATATTCAAACAAGATCTGTGTTCTTGATATTTCCATACTAACTTCTGCTAATTGTTTTCAAGCACTTATAAGTTATTGTTACCTGCTTTAGAATCGCCTTTTAGTTTGTTAAAGATTTTAAAACCATTCCCTGTCTTCTAGTTATTTAGCACTTCCCCAGTTCTCTAGGATTTCTTAGTGAAATTATAATTGAAGACTTAGCCAAACCATCCTAAAATTCAGTTCATTTAGATCTGAAGATTTAACTGATTAAAATCTAACAGGATTTGTTCCTGCAGGGTCAGTTCTGCCTCTCACAATTGCCTGATGGAACATTTATCTTCTCATTACAGATGACTGAGTGCAAAATAGCTTTGCATTTTCATTGTTACTTCTTAATATTTTTCCATTGTCATTGACAGCCAATATATCAATTCTGTCTTCCTTAAGGAAACCCATTTTTAGCAGCTTTCACTTATCTCAGTGATTCTGAGATTTAGCTTTCCTAGTACCATTTCTGTACTTGTGAGCTAGCTATCTGTATCCTTATTTGAAGACTTGGCTCTCTTTCTATTTACTATGTGTTCTCCTTTTTGGATCTTTATTAAGCTTTTTTTGCAATTATATTGGTTTCATAACTTGTTACAAAAAGTTAAAGATGTAAAGCATACCTCAGCTAACATCATAGTACCAAAAGAAATACAAGGCAAGTAGTATTGCCACCATCTTCAACTGTCTCTAAGTGATCTATATGTATACATATATATATGATCTGTGCATAATACCCTGGTTTGCAAGTGACTTTAGCATAACATCTTCTAGACTGAAACTCTAGAATGTAAAGTAATTAATTAAAGGTGATACTGTTCTGTATATGTGAAATGCATTTCCCTTGTCACTGCCATCATCCGTTATCCAAATTATTTTTAAGACAGAAATTTGAAGGGATAGAGACTGAAATTTCAGTTTATCTCAGTTTGGAGATTTAAACACTGACCTTATCATCCAATAATAGTACTTAAAATTTGATAGCATTTGACTTCTTAGCAGCCAAATTGATGAACTTCTCTAATTCAAGAATTAAAAAGTGTATAGTTACAGAAACAAAATTCTCATTTGGAAATCTAATGCTTCTTGATAAAGATTTTTTTTAATTCAATTCAGAAAAATGTATTTTAATTAATATTAAATTTCCTTGATAAAACTATGGAGATCATTGGAAAAATAAAATGTACCCCTTCCTCTAACAATTGTATTTCACTTCTATCACCCCTGGGGAAATTATGATCTTGATAAGTATCACCAATATGTGTTCATGAGCCTTTTGTTTTCTCCCATCCAGGAATTAAATTTTTATTTCTTGCATTTAGCATTCCCCCAACTCATCCCAAGTTCTAGACTTATGCACATGTGTAATGTGTTCTCATCCTCTTTGTAACCTCAGCCCCCAAGAAATGTTAAATATTCTGCTCTAAGACCGCTTTACCTATTATAGTCATTCTTTGTTGTTGTTGTTGTTTTTAATTTGCATCTTCGCTTCTGACTCTGAAAGTTTTTTTAAATATATTTTTATATCTTTTCTTCCAAATAAATTAGAAAAAAAGATGAAAAGTTGGAATGGATGTACCAAGGACCAGGTGGCATGGTGAACAGAGATGAATACCTTATGGGGCGTCCAGTTGACAAATATGTCTTCGAGACAACAGAGGACAAGGAGGCAGGCTGTTCTTCTGAGACTGGCCTTCTGCCAGGCTCTATCTTTGCCTCCACAGGTGCCAATTCTGCCTTGGATATGGCTAGCAAGATTCGGGAAGACCCTCTTTTTATGATAAGGTAATTCGGATTGTTTTCAGTGTGAAAAAGGGGCAGAAAGTATATAAATAAATGAATGGCTGATGAGTAAGTGACGTGATGGCCTGGATGATTTATAAAATGAAAGTATTGAAGTATCCCTGATATTAACATTTTAAAAAACCTCAATTATTCCCATTAATGTCTACATTGCTTCTCTTTGACATTTTTGTGCTAAATTTGATCAGAGATGCTAATCCTATAGATTGAGCATTGGGAATTTATGACTGTAACTATATCTATTTATTAGGAAACCTGTGTGGTCACTCGTCTTATACAAGATAATGTAAATCCAATTATAATCAATAAAAGCAAAATAAATAAAGCCAACCAAGTTTTGATAAAAGATAGAATCCAATACCAATACCTGTAGAAGATAGAATCTAATACCTGTGGAAGACCATAGGTGTCAACCTCTAATCACAAATTTAATTATAGTATTGAGGTAGAATATGAGAATTTCACATGATCATTACTTAATAAATTAATATTTTGTCTGTATAGGAAGAGGGAGGAAGAGAAGAAACGTGACGTTCTGAACAATCCTGTAAAAATGAAGAAGATCAAAGAACTGGTATGCTAATGCTGAATGCTCTGTGAATGTAAACATCCAAATGGTTTTGAATTCCATGATGACAATCTTACATATATTGAGCAAAATTCAGTGTGGCTTTTTTCCAGTTTGATGTAATTGTTAAGGTGTTGGCATAGAAATCAGAAGACTATTCTAGTTCTGCCTTGGGCATAGAAAACTGGCTGCCTGACTTTGGGCCAGTTATTCTCTTTCAATGCAACTCATCTCACAAGGTTCTTGTTATAGAGAAAATAGGAGAAGGCAGGAGTATTAAGTATGTTTGCCATTTGAGTGGTATATAAAAAAGGTGGATAAAAGTATTTAAAAATAACAAGATAGATTTAACATCAATATCAAATCATTATGGACAGAATTGGGAGTTTAGAGTATCTTTTTTTGAGCTGGAGAGAAAGTAATTCCAAGGCTATATAGACAGTGTGAAGTTTAGTCTCTGCTGATCTTGGTTTAGAGAGAAAGAGAATAATGTGCAGTAATAATGACAACAAAATATTAAACAGTTGCCCAATCAAATCCAAAGTCTTTTAATAGTTGCTGTATTTACAACAAAAATTGTTAGAAATTAGTACAAACTGGAATGTAGTTTTTCCAATTAATCTTGTACAAGATTGTAGTTGGAGTAAGATTTCTAAGTAACACTATTGAAGATATGAAATTATTCCAAATATAATTAATGTAGAATAATTGCTATAAATCATCACTCTTCTTATGGCAACCAAAATGTTCATCAACATCTTCATGAAAAGTATCAGAAAAAAATTGAAAGATAAAGTTTTCTGAGATAATACAAGAATATTGAGGAATGATGCTTTGTGACTGGCCCTTCTATGGCAGCCGTTTTATGAACATGCTCATAAATATGCTCTCAAAATTGTAATAAGTGCCTGTTAGCTAAAAAGGAATTGGGATCATATTTTAAACTCTGGTGATTATTATGAAACTCGTACTTCCTTTTTCAAATGTTCCAGTTGCAAAGCAGTTTGGAGAAGAAGAAGAAAAAGAAAAAGAAAGAGAAGAAGAAGAAACACAAGAAACATAGGCACCATAATTCCAGTAGTGGTGAAGATGAAGAGATTAAAACTAAGTATGTTTTGTACACGGTATACATTTATTAATTCAGCCTACTTTAGAGGTTGAGTTTGACTATTGTTCATAATTGCAGAGAAAGGAGTGGAACTCAGTCCCTCACAAATACATGCTACTGTGTAAAGAGGCTTTTGATGTTTTAAAAGTGGTACATGTAGTCTCTGGTTAACAACCACTCGTTTAGCAACCGTTCAAAATCATGAAGATACTGAACAAGTGGTACTTATAACCTATTCTCAAAGTTCCAGCCATCTTAACCCCCACCCAGTCATGTGATCACAATTCATATGCTTGGCAACCAGCTTGCACTTAAAATACCAGTAGTTGCAGTATCCCATGGTCGCATAATTACCACTTGTGACCTTCTTTGCTAGTTTCCCATAAATAAAGTCAATAGGGAAGCCAGTAGGGAAAGTTGCAAGTCACTTCCATAAGTCATTCCCACCACTTTTTCTCCGGAGGACCCCAACTGTAGAATACAAAAATACTCTATAGCGTGGACCCATTTGCAGTCTATCCCTAACCTTACTCAGTAGCGCATGCCCATCCAGCTGTGCTCAAGCTGCAGCAGCCATTTATGCTCCCTACATTCTACCGGCTTTGCTTACACTGCAGCAGCCACTTACTTGTCCACTTGCCTGCTTGTTAAGCTGCTTAGAACTTCCTACAGGCTTTCCCATTGACTTTACTTCTTGGAAGCTGGCAGGAAGTTGTAAGGAAGTCCTCCTTTAATAACCAATGATCCTCACTTAACAATGGGAATGGGAACTCAGGATTGCTATTACTAAGTGATGGGTCACGAGATTGTGCTTTATAATTGCATCACTTACAGAAATTCCAGTCCCTGTTATCATTAAGCGAGGACTAACTATACTGTGAATGGGCAGTGTATCTTGATAGAGACCGTTGTATCATTCTATATATCCCAGAGGAGCCACAAACGATATATTTCTCTTCATATTTGAGCTAGTGTCCGTATATGCTGGGTTTCTATTCATATGGGCTGGAATTGGCATGTACACTATACATTTAAAATAACAAGGGACTTAGACCTATCACACTGATGAAGTGTTAGAATTTAATTTTCTTTTGCTTTAGGTCACGGGAGAAAGTAGAACATCTTCATCCCAAAAGATCAGGATATGGATTGCAAGTACGTACTGTATTATGTAGTATCTACTATACAGTATAAAATAGAGGTGCTATTTATTGGGGCAAGTTTGACTCAAGTCATAAAGTATGCAAACTCACCTATTGTCATTGAATTCCTAGCTAGTGTAGATTAACTGCCAATATCTTCACAGTCACAGTATGGGACATCTGTGTGCAGTCAGTTGAATATAGAAATATTTATTCTCTAATGTAGCAATATTTTTCCATGCTTAAACTCTTTTAAGAAAATGGCATTTTTCTCATAATGTTAGGTTCGAGATAGTGGCCATGAAAGGATGTCCCATAAACTCCAACAGAGTTTACGACCAGAGCAACAAAGCCATTCTCCTGAAAGGCATGTCAGCAAGAACACAAATCAGGAATCAAGCAGGCATAAGAGATCAAGATCACCTAGAGACAGTAAACAGTAAGCAAAAATTGGGCAACCAATTCTCCTTTTCTAAGATAGATGTTACCTTAATTGCTGTGGAATTATTCAAATCTTAAATTAGGAGGTTTTTGCATACAGTAAAATGTAAGGACTGAGAATACTTGAAAGATCATTATTCTGGCATCTATTCATTGTAATTTTTAATGTAAATGTTTTCAGAATATATGGAATAATTATATTCATTATTTAAAATTAATAATAATTTAATATTTGAATCCCCCCCCCAAATCTTGATTTGGGATGTTGCTCCTCTTAGTCATTCAAAAGGCAAGTGCAGTCACTGGGTTGAAAGTGCAAGTGCAGTCACTGGTAGTATAAGATAAAAAATTAGTAGAACAGCTTAAACTAAAGAATTATTAATAATGAATTATTATTTTCATGGAGGAAATAATTTTTTTGAATTGCAGGGACAATGGTATGGAACAAAAGGCAAAAACAGAATACAAAAATTTTCATAAAGAACACCAATATAGAAGACCCCAGACTTCGAGGTATGTGAATGGGTATGGTATTGGTGTATTTTCAGTGGATTGTGACATAACTGTATAATGTATTGCAGGCAGAATATTTTGAAAAACATGCATGCTACAATGCTTAGCAATTAAATGAAATGGTTTATAGAAATAATGAGATTCAGCAATTTCCTCTTATTTAAAAAAATCATTATCATTATTGCCCATTATTTAAAGAAACCAAATGTCCAACTTTATAAGATCAGTCTCCTCCAATTTGATGGGTGAATGATCTACATTACTAAGGATGCTACTGAGCCTCAATCTCTGCATGTCTATGGAGATTCTCAGTCATCCAGGTCATGATTGTCCCAAAGGTACTTTTTTTCCCCCTAAGAAAAAACAAAGTCCAGTTGCCTGTTGGGGGGCGGGAAGCACTTTTGGGGCTCAATTTCTGCACTTGGTTCCTGTTGATTTCCAAGCACTTTGAAAACCTTTAAATACTTTTGATGCGCTGGATGCAGTCAACAATTACTTCAGATTTAAGGTATAAATTTGTTTAAGATTCATGTATTGTAGAAGTGTAAAGAATGTAGGATCCTTTCTAGCTTGAGCCAAAAACTTAATTACTATTCTGGCACTTGGTGTGTTTTGATTATTAAGTAATCACTTAATCATAGCTCTAGAGAACCCTATTTTCTCTGCGTACAATAGCCAAGAGAAAGATTACTCCATAGGTTGATGATGATATTATCATTTGAAAAGCCACTATCTTGTCTAAAATCATATTAATCTATTTTAAACAGAAAATTATCTGCAGAAGAGCTGGAGAAAAGACGGAAAGAAATGATGGAGAATGCCAAATGGCGAGAAGAAGAAAGAAAAAACAATGTGAACAAACATAGAAAAGAAGAAGAAAGAGAGCAAGCTCTAGAAAAACTTCGCCAGTCCAATGGGAAGTTTATACAGTGAGTGACCCCCTTTCTTCTAAAATTAGGGAACAAGCCATGGCTCAATTGGAACAGCATACATGGAACACAGAAGGTCCTGTTCAGTCTTCCTTAAAACACTCAAATGATCATTACACTTGATATAAAGCAGCAACATCCTATATCTCAGTTTGATCGTCTTTTTGTGCTGCATGCTTGTTTCACCTACCAAAGTATTAGATATAAGAAGGAAATATTTTCCTTAACTTTTAAAACAGACACATTTGGAAGTTTCATACTTTTGTTCAGTGTTTCTCAACCCCAACAACTTTAATGTGGACTTCAATTCCCAAAATTCCCTTACAAGTATACTGGCTGGGAATCTGAGAATTGAAGTCCACATATCTTAAAGTTGCTAAGGCTGAGAAACAGTGATCTAGTTTCTCTGACTACAGGTAGTCTTCAATTTACGACCACAATTGAACCCAAAATTTCCATTGCTAAACGAGAAGTTGTGAAGTGAGTTTTTACGACCTTTCTTGCCATAGTTAAGTGAATCACTGCAATTGTTCAGTTAGTAACACAGTTGTTAAGTAAACCTGGCTTCCTGCTTGTCAGAAGCTCACCAAAGGAGATCATACGACCCTAGGACACTGCAACCGTCATAAATCAGTTGCCAAGTATCTGAATTTTGATCACATGATCATGGAGATGCTGCAATAGTCATCAGAAAACCGGTCATAAGTCACTTTTTTCAGTGCTGTTGTAACTTCAAACAGTGATTAAATGAACTGTTTAAGTTGAGGACTACCTGTATATGCATGTAGATGGTGCTTCTGCTGGAACAGCCAGTAAAAGGGCAAATGCAGACTGCTGGATGGAGCCTTCAAAGCAGTTCTGTGAACTTTCCAAAAGGTGGGGTTTCTTTAACAATTTGGGAAGGGATGTTTCACTTTCAGTAGAATCGCTTTTAAATACTTTGCAGAATTCCAATCATTTCCTCAGCCTTTTCCAGAGTGGGCTATTTGTGTATGAATTAGAGTCTAAACATATTAAGAGTAGAACTATAATAATGTTTGTAAACTACTTTAGGATAATATGATCTTGCTAAGGATTAGGTAAAAATCTGGGTATAAGGGAGAAACTACAGAGGCATAGAATTATCCTGAATAGGAAGAGGAAAGCTTTTTTATGTATAAAGAGTGATGCAGAAAATCATGCATGAGTTAATGACTACCGAAAAGAGTGAAAACAAGGTAGATTTTCCTTTCTAGACTTGAGAGAGTTCGTGTTTTGCATTGCCCCCACCCTAGATATTATGCAGAAGGGCATTTAAACAGTTTTTAAAAATATTCTGTTAATTTCCCCTTTCTGATTTTTTTTAGTGAGAAATGTTATGTGGGACAAAATGGACTCTTTTCTAATTCTTAATGCCCTTCTTTATTTCTTTGACCTGCAGTAATATAAAATTGGAGAGTGCATCCACTTCCTCTCTTGAAGACAGGGTGAAGAGAAACATTCACTCTATCCAAAGGACACCAGCAGCCCTGGAAAAAAACTTCATGCATCGATGAAATTGTTTTGTATCGTATCACTGGCCCACTAAGGACTTATGTTGTTGTTTTTGTTTTGTTTTGTTTTTCTGTTTGTTTGTTTGTTTTCCTGAGGACCAAGTGACCATTCAGGAAACCTCCATGGGCCAGGTTATTTTTTTCTTTGGTCTGGATAGCACAAGAGAGTTCACTGTGATATTCCATTACAATGTTTTCAAATTAAGGTATTTTAAATATGTACAGTTTGAGATACTCCTTGTAGGCCAATTTGTTCTGCCTTTTTCTTTTATATGTGATAATATAGTGCTATAAAAAGAGTATAAGAGTTTTGCTCCTCTTCCCACTGAAAGGAAAGATGGAATCAGAAAAAGCCATTCTGTTATTTTTAGTGATATTACAAAGAGAATAATTATTAACAGAAGTTTTCATTGTCTAATAATAATTCCTCTGCCTTTCATGTTCTTAAAATATGATATACTTGGGTCCAGGCTAACTGGGCTTACACTTCTGTTTTTCAGAGTTTGTTTCCTCTCCAGAATGGTTCACATCACTTTATTTGATGCAAGATATATTGCTTGCTGTAGAAGAAAATCCCTTTCCTAAAAGGAGAATTTTTATTTTTATTTTTTTTTTTTACTGGAGACATGAACATTTTGTTGTCTAAAATAGCTTCTATAACAAGCAAAGTTTCTTAATAGGCAAAAGGGAACAGACAAAACTTTAGGACAGCAATCTTTCATATATTCTTTTGTGATATGTAAATATTCACCTTTGTATGTCTAGCTGGCATTTAATATATGTATATATCTTTATGTATCTTTTTAGTATTTTTGTGGTATTTTTAAATATTTAGAAATATATGCAGTTTTTTACATTCTGCATTTTACATTTACTGTACCTTGCAAGCTGCTCTAGGTAGCTTGCAAGGTACAGTAAAAATATCAATTATATATTTAAAATTTTAAAAACTAGTAGATAAACAAGGGCATTAAAAGGCCTAGGAAAATATTATAAACCTGGGGTCCCCAACCCCTGGGCCACAGCCCACTACCAACCCTTGAGCCGCTCAGAACTGGGCAGTGGAAATGGCAGGTGAGTGCACACACGCGCATCCCCAATTGCATGAGCAGCAGGTGAGTGTGTGTGCGTGTGCCTGCCGCTCACACAAATGGAGATGCACACATGTGTGCACTTGCCCACCACTTGCACTGAACCATCCCGTCTTTCCCCTCCCCCCCCTCCTCCCGTTGGTCCGCAAAGCTGGAAACAACTGTAGTAAGGAAATGGCCTGTTTAAATTTAGATAGCAATTTATTGATAATATGAACATGCTCTGGAAAAAGTTGGATGGGTTGGTTAATCAACAAATTGTTAACTACAACTTCTTTGGAAGGATTTGTAAAAGGTGCCTCTTTAACGACTAACAGTGCGATACTGAATGGAGTAAATGGGCCTAAAAGAAGCCTAGGCCTAAGCCCTGTAAGTTTTAATACACAGTTGCAAGCAGCTTAATCTGGGCAACCAGCAAAGTTGCTTTAGCGTGAGACTAATGTAAGACCGAAGAAGATCCCATTCATCACTCATAGAAACAATTCTAGATCAGTTGTGGTTTGCAAACTTAAGTTTAAAGGCTGCAACACAAGGAATACTTTGCAGTAGTCCCTGTATGAGACTACCAGTACATAATTCATCAAAGCAAACTCATTAATATAGAGATGAACCTCCTGCATCAGCCAAAGCTGATAAAAAGTTTGTGCCAATTATGTCTGCATTGGATTCAGGACAATCATATATTGCAAACCCATTTAAGAAGAAAAAAACAACAGATATAGTCCCCAAATCTTGAAACATACCTTCCAACTTTGATTCATTGTTTTACACCCAGTCCCTTACAACCTGAGGATGTATGGAGGCTGTGGTGACTCAAGAGTGCAGGAAAGGAGAAATGTAAGCATTATTGGCATATGCCGCCAGCATACATGTAGACGTTGTTTAACTACCACAATTGGGGCGGCAATTCCATCTCTAAGCAAGACATCATTAAGCAAGACATCACATGACTGCAGTAGACGTAGCATATCATTTCTGCTGCAGTTGTTTAGCAAGACATATACAATCATGTGAAAAAGTATACCCTCTTTGACTTCTGTGCTTTTACGTATCAGGACATAGTAAAATCATGTGGTCCTTAGCAGTTCTTAAAAGTAAGTAAATATAACCTCAGATGAACAACAACACATGACATATACCATGTCATCATTTATTTTGCAAAGTGTATACCTTATGATTCAATAGCTTGTAGAACCATCTTTAGCAACAATAACTTGAAGTAATCATTTTCTGTATCACTTTATCAGTCTCTCACATTGTTGTGGAGGAATTTTGGCCCACTCTTCTTTAGATGACCTCAATTCATTGAGGTTTGTGAGCATTTGTTTATGCACAGTTCTTTTTAGATCCCACCATAGCATTTCAATCAGGTTGAGATCTGGACTATGACTGGGCCATTGTAAAAACTTACTTCTTTTCTTTTTCAGCCATTTTGTGATAATTTGCTAATGTACGTGGGATCGTTGTCCTGTTGAATGACCCAGTGTTGGCCAAGTTTTAGCTATCGGACAGATGGTCTCCCATTTGACTCTGGAATATTTTGTTATACATTCATGGAAATTCATGGTTGACTCAATGACTGCTAGGTGTCCAGATCTTGTGACTGCAAAACTAACCAAATCATTACCCCTCCATGCTTGACAGTATGAGATGTTTGCGCTGATATTACCATTTGGTTTTCACCAAACATGGCACTGTGCAGCATGGCCAAACATTTCTACTTTGGTCTGATCTGTCCAAAGGACAGTGTTCCAGAGGTCTTGTGATTTGTTCAGATGCAAACCTAAGCCATGCTGCCATGCTCTTTTTAGCAAGAAGAGCCTTTCTCTGGCAACCTTCCAAACAAACCATATTTGTTTAGTCTTTTTCTAATTGTTCTGCATCATGAACTTTAACATTTAACATGCTAATTGAGGCCTGTAGACTTTGAGATGTAACTCTTGGATTTTTTGCAGTTTCTCTGAGCATTGGACAGGTCTAATATTGGGATAAATTTGCTGGGACATTCATTCCTGGGAAGATTAACAACTGTCTTGAATGTTTTCCACTTGTGAATAATCTTCCTCACTGTAGTAAGATACACGTTAAATTGTTTGGAAATGGCCTTATAATCCTTCCCAGATTGATGAGCAGCAACAATTGCTCCTCTAAGATCATTGCTGATGTTTTTACTCTTTGGCATTGTATTAACACACACCTCAATTCTGAGGACCAAACTCCTAAAACTTCAGCTTTTATAGAGGTAGTCATGCTTGCTGATAATCAATTGATCAACGGCACTTGATTAGCAGCACCTGGTTACTACTTAACCACTTCATATCTATGGAAATAGTAAGGGTGCACTTCATTTTTATACACGGCTTCTCCATTTTGTCTTTCTTTTTGTAAAATAAATGATGACATGGTATAATATGTCATGTGTTATTGTTCATCTTATATTGCAGGGGTCCCCAACCCTTGGGCTTTGGACGCAGCCTGTTAAAAACAGGGCCACAGGAGAGATGAGCAAGTGCGTGCGCACGTGAAGCTCCACTCGCATGAGTGGAGGGCGCTTGAGCGGAGGGTGCTTGCGCTCAGGCACAAAGTTCCATTCACACGAGCAGCAGGGACTTCCGCTCATGTGCAAAGCTCCCCTCATGTGGAGCTTCCGCACGAGCGCAAGTGCCCCCCACTTGTGCGAGTGGTGCTTAGCACACAAGTATAAGTCCCTTCCACTCAGGTGAGTGGAACTGCATGCGCAAGCACCCTCTGCTTAAGTGCCCTTCGCTCGTGAGTGGAGCTTCGCGCATGAACACAAGCACCCTCTGCTTGCACACGAAGCTTCATTTGCACGAGTGGAGGGTGTGCGTGCCCGCCACTTATACAAATGGGAGTGCTTCTCACTCACACGCCCCCCCTTCTCCAGCACCGGGCCGGGCCATCAAGCTGGAAAGGTTGGGGAATGCTGTTGTATTTACAGTACCTTCTTCTAAGAATTGCTAAGGAACAGATAATTTTTGCTATGTCCTGGTACATAAAACCACAGGACTCAAAGAGGGTGTACTTTCTTTTTCACATCACTGTATGCGATTCACAATTTTACTGCTGGCTTCTCCATTGATTCTGCTTGTAAGAAGCCAGCTGTGAAGTGCATAAATGGCAATCATGTGACTGTGGAATGCTGCATCAGTTGTGTGAGAACTGGTCATAAAATTATTTTTTCAGCATTATCATAGCTTTGAATGGTCACTAAACAAGATAGCCTTTAAGTGAAGGTGATCTGTACTGCTGTCAATTTAACTCCAAATTACAAATGATTCTTCACAATGGATTCATACAGACATTAACATGGAGGAGAAGATGGAACCTTGTGGAATCTCCATTCATGATCATTCCAAAGTGGTCAAGCAAAAGTTACAATATTGCTTTCTATTTGTGTCCCCCAAAATAGGAGCAGAAACAATATAGGAATGTCTCCATGTCCCTAGTTTCCTCAAATGGTCTAACATGCTCAATGGCATCAAAATCTGCAAAGAAATCTAGCAGTAATAGAGTAATGCTTCTCCCTGTCTCATTACAAATCATTCAACAGGTCAGCCAAGGCAAATCTGGGAAAAGATCAAGATGATCCATTTCATTAATAGCTCTTGGAGCTGTAATGTTTTCAACTTTTTCCTATTAGCTTCACTTCAAATAAAATATTGGTTATTGGCAGGTAGATGTTAAAATCATGACTATAGTGAAGGCTTGTTAATCCTTGGCCTCTTACAGGGCAATTACATGTAAAAGAGAAATAGTGTCCTGAATGATAACTGGAATGATTGGATTCTTAGTGACTTTCAAAGCTAAACTGGATAAGGATCTAATGAAAAAAGTGTCATAATCAGACAGCACTTTCCTCAGGAGACAAGTCATGAAACTGATTCTACTGAATTACATGGTACATATCTTAAATAACTGCTCCAAAATGATGACATGAAGCACAACAAGAAACTGAGTAATCTTGTTTGCTCATAATAACACTCAAGAAATGTACGTGTCATGCCTGGAATCCATTTTGAGCATTGGATCTTCAGGCCTGCCACATTTAGGACTGTGGGAAACTGGGAGGGGGGGATTGTATGGAGCTGGGGAAATATATATGGCAAGTTTTATGGGCAAGTTACATTCATGGGTCTTAACGACAGCCCATATCAAAGTGGTGGTTTCTTTCTGACAATTTATTTCCCTATAGACTACCCTTTTAAACCATCTTGGGTTGCATTTACAACAAGAAACCTAGGGTTGCATTTACAATGCAATTTTCTTTTTTGTTAACCAGTTTTTAGCCATGTTTTATGTGTGAATGTAGTGGGTTGTCTGGTTTGATTATGAATGGAAGAATCTGTCTGATTGGTTGTGTTAGTGTCTGACAATTTATTTCCCTATAGACTACCCTTTTAAACCATCTTGGGTTGCATTTACAACAAGAAACCTAGGGTTGCATTTACAATGCAATTTTCTTTTTTGTTGGCCAGTTTTTAGCAATTTTAGCCATGTTTTGTGTGTGAATGTGGTGGGTTGTCTGGTTTGACTGTGAATGGAAGAGTATGTCTGATTGGTTGTGTTGGTGAGAATGGGGGAGCCGGGGGAGGGAAATGGAGCCCCCTCTGCTGAGTGTACTAACACAAGCAGATGGGGGCCCAGATCTGCCCCTGGGCTTGGTATGAATGATATTGTCGGCCTGCCGGATAGGGGGGGGGGCGGTGAGGTGGGGGATGGGATCTCAAGGGGGGTGGTGGGTCGGAGCATCCCAGTGGTGGTTGGGAGAGGTAGGTATGGCGGTAACCGAAGGGCAGACCATGTGTGGAGAACTAGTACTCGCTATATCAAAGCGATTGCCTGTTCTGACCCTTCTGGTGACTGGGGTTTTCAGGGCCCTGGCCTCAGTCTGCTGCTGCTAAATGCCAGATCGATTGTGAAAAAAG
>QLTV01002105.1:1351802-1362569 GCA_003457575.1 Thermophis baileyi
TGTTTCCCCTTTCTTTTTTAAATTGTTTTTATATGTTTTATTTTTTATGATGTAAGCCGCCCAGAGTCCTTCGGGAGTTGGGCGGCATATAAATTTTATAAAATAAATAAATAAATAAATAAATAAATATAGTCAAAATAAAATTCCTTTCTCTGGGAGTCAAGGGCATTCGGCCTGCACCTGGATGGGAGTGACTGGGGGTTGTCTCCCGTTGGGACGGTGAATTGATTGGACCATGTGGGTGCAGGGGCAGGGATTTGGACTTTCATTTGGGTGGGGAAAACCCGGAACTCTCAGATTCGGGTTTTCCCAGATGTGCCAATATGACATCTCTAATAAAATGGAACTTTCTACAACTTTTGAGTTATGGAAACTCAAGCCTCGGAGTTTTCTTTCGTTGGAGGTGTTACTTGGAACTCTGACATACGGGTGCCAGGCTGATTGTTAGAGATTAGGACACCTGCTTGTAGATTTGGATAGTTTTGTGCAGATGCAATCAGGGAGAAAAATCACTGTTTTTTTTCCTTTCTAATTGCCCTGGCACAGGCTTTATTTGTTTGTTAAATGTATTTGTCCATCTTGCAGTGGAGCTACTCTGTGTGGCTTACAATAATAACATGGAAAAATGATTTTAAAAATGTAGGAATGCAATAGTAAAGGAATGAATCCATTTATTTTTATTTTACAATATGAAAAAAGGAACAGAGGAGCAGCAGGAAGTGCAGGGGGGAAGTGGAGTCAGTTAGTTAGTCCAGCAACCGCCTCCAGTGACAAATTCCTCTACTGGGTCTCTAAGCCAACCAGCAAAGCCACGTCTTCAGGCCCTTGTAGAAGGATGGGGAGGTGGGGGGGGGCAACTTTACCTGTGGTCAGGATGTTACAGAGGGCAAGCACTACAGCAGAGAAGGCTCTTCTCCTGGATCCTTTCAGTTGGAGTTCCTTGACTGCCAGGATCCTAAGCAGGCCTCCTCTACCAACACAAGTAAGAGTGGGCTTGCCTAACATCTTGAACTGTACCCAGAAGCAAATAAGCAGTCTGTGCAGCTCATCAAGCAGTGGTGTAACCTGGGTCATTGTATTTATGATTATGTCTTCACCATATCCTGTCAGACATGTCTATGGACCTGTCTCACAGTAGTCTCATCACTTCATATTTCATCTTCAGTTGCTTCCTCTTCTCTTTCTTTACATTCTTCTCAGCATTAGAAGGCCCTTCAAGGGCCTTGCTCCCCAAGTTTCTACTTTCCATAAACTACGCGATTATGGATGACACGTAACTCATTGTCATCGGGGCACTTGGTACCATGTCCAAGAATTTTATAAAATACATCAAGAAATTGCAGCTTCCTACAATAACACCAGCGGAACTGCAAAAAAACTGCGCTACTCGGAACATCATCTTAAGAAGGTACTTGGTTGATACCTAGGAAGCTGGCAGCAACCCATATCAACCATTAGCACCAGTCAATGGTATATGTGATGCATTTTTGAATGTTCAGTTGACTGAGCTTAATTGCTGAATAAAAGTTTATAATAGTTGTAGTAATAGTAGTAGTAGTAGTAATATATCCTGACTTTGCAAAAAAACAATCCTACCCAAAACTTTGGGGAAAGAAACTTACTTCTTTCTAATTCTTTGTGGGATAGGTTCCCCCCCACCCTATATGGATCGGAAGTCAGAGTAGAGCAAAACAGAGACACGTGTTTTCCATCTAAAATAAAAGACCATAAATGTGTGTACCCAATCAACATGTTCATTAGTTTGGCTGTTTTTCTTTTTAAGCCGGCAAAAAACGGAAGAAAGCGACCAGCAATTAAACTACTAGCTGGATGTTCTGCAGAAAACCGAAGAATTTTTTCACTTATTCTTATAGCAACCGCTACTCCTACCAGAGGTGGCGCTGTCTCTAAAATAGAACGCTTCTGTGACATACAGTCATGATTTCTCATTCATAACTCTAGGTGCTCCGTTGTTGATTGATTTTTTGGTTCGTAAAACGGAGAAATACCAATCCATTTGATACAATACTCTCTTCGGAACAAACTATCTTTTCAAGAAAGGCAATTAAAGGAAAAGTTAGTGGATTTGCTAACTGCGCGTTATTTTAAAAAAATTAATCCAAACTACATTGCTTTGTCACAACATAATTTCTTGACACTCTTTAAATGAACTATTACTACAATACTTTTCTCCTTCAATTTCTCAAATAGAAATGGAACATTCCGCTCGCCCCTCCCTTTATTCGTCGCCATCTTGACGCCTCCTTTGCGCAGGAGTCGATGGCACAACTTGTTCTGCGGTGGAACAAACCACGGAAAGGGAAGCATGGGGGGGAAGGTGGGGTGGGGCGATATATTCATAGCGGATGAAACTAATCGAACTATGTTATAAAGGGGGTTTAAGGTTAGGCTCACTTGGGGAGGGAGGTAGACTTTACTATTCGATAACTGACAGGGGGTGGGGCTTGGATCTAACTATGATGTGAAAGGGGAGTTATGGTGTGGTGTCCGGTTCTCTGAACGGAACTCTTGCTTGTAACGAGGGGAAGGGTGTGTGCCTGTGGGTGGTACTGTTGTGATTGGTGCGTGTGCATGTGCACCTGTGTGTATCTCCTATCTATTCCGCTGAATTAGGTGGAGAGAAAAGAACAGAAGAACGACGGGTGGTGCGAAGGTTGTACCGTTGTGAACGCTTTTTTATGTGGGGGGGGAGAGGGATACGGCTGACTTAATTGCACTGGGACTTGTCTAGGTGGAAAAGGGAGGGCTGGATGGTACCATTTTGGGGAACTGATAGGGAGAATTAAAGAATTACCTCAGATTCGAATGATATTCAACCGCGATTGAGCGGAGAAGAATAGAAGCGGTGCCTTTAACGGCCCACTGTAATCTGAAGGTCGGAAAAAAGCAAGAAGCACCACCACTTCAAGTTTAAAAAGGCGGTATCAATGGTGGTATCAATGAGAGGCTGGTTCTAGTGGTACCTTGCAAGGAGGTGTCAAATCTAACCAGCCTATGTACCCAGTGGTGCCATTTTGAGCTGATACAAGTCCTATCTTCAAAGAGTGAGGAGGGAGAGTGGCCTGAGTACTGAAGGAGCAGAAGTCTGGGCCTTTTCTTGGAGAGCATTTTGACATGACTGCCCAGGTTGGAGGGGCCCAAGGAGAGGCATGAAAAAGCTCTGCTTTTAGGAGGAGGCCAATATTTGTTCAAGCAGCCCCAAGGACCCTCTCTCTGCCATGGCTTCAAACTGTACTGGAGGCACAGCGGCTGCAAGCGCTAGCTCAGCTATAGGTGCTGCCCTCAGTGCTTCCAAGACCAAGACAAAGAAGAAGCATTTCGTCTGCCAGAAAGTGAAACTCTTTCGAGCCTCTGAACCGATCCTGAGTGTCCTTATGTGGGGAGTCAACCACACGGTGAGCAAGAACTGCACAGTTCACCTCCCACCTCTCTGAACTTAACACTTTTCAACTAGAGAGGCACATTTTGCTGCTGAATATTTGTCTCTTCTTACAACTATTATGTAGCATCTCTTGTGTTGATTATTAGGTACAGGGTAAACATCTTTATTTTGGTATTTATATATTAGAATCCATATCTTGCATGAAAACAAATATTGGAAAATTGTAGAGAAAGGCATCATTTAAAAATGGACAGCAGGTGAATTTTTCTAAAATAATTACAAAGGGGAAGCAATTCTGTGTTGAATGAATTTCAAAGTCTTCCTCTATAGAAGATAGAAGTTCTTTACTATCATCTTTCTTCTCACACATGTGAGAGGGAATTTGGCGGAACTGGAGCATGTGGGTGGGTGTGTATTGTACGGTACCTATTAACTTCTTTAAAAATCTGTGCTTTTACTGAACTTGATTTAAGGAGGAACAACATTTTTGTTGAATCGCCCTTCTCCTTCAAAATCAGGAAATCAAGAAAATCAAATTACTTCACAATTTTAGTTTTTAGAACAAACCAGGAGATTACCTTTATTCAGAAGTCGACTCTTGAGTTTAGGAACTCTGCTCTGTATATAGGATTGTAGCTTCAAATCCTCAGCAGCAGATTCTGGTTTTTGTAACCTATGTTGTCATCTGGGTTCAGTAAATCCCTTTTTGCATATTCTTTACCAAGGATGAGTTTTGATTTTCTGTATTTTAAATGATTGCTTGCTGGATAACTATCTTCATAAAGCAGGAATGTAAGTTCTCTGAGTTAAGAAGGGATAACAGATGGTAATTTTTTCAATATCCAGAATAATACTATGTAATTCTTA
Organism: Thermophis baileyi; assembly: GCA_003457575.1. Taxonomy (NCBI): domain Eukaryota; kingdom Metazoa; phylum Chordata; class Lepidosauria; order Squamata; family Dipsadidae; genus Thermophis; species Thermophis baileyi. Next base: position 1,356,073 of record QLTV01002105.1, read on the forward strand.
AATATCTATAAATATTATGATAAATCATTTTGTTGGAATCTGTCTGAATATATTTGTGCATTGTCTCAGTTGTACAAAGCAATAAAACGCTCTTGCCATTTCAGAGTCCAGGGACAGAACTGTACACATCTTAGAAATCTTAGTGAACATTGTCAACTAGTAGCCCCAGAATATCTGAAAAGTTGCAGTTTAGAGGAAGGTTACTAAAAAATATTCACCAGCAAACTTCACAAGCTTTAGTAAGATGGTCCCAAAGAAATTGAGAATATTTCTTTCAATAGTAGCAGTCCTGACAAGTGGAGTGGAGATATTATTTTTATATCAATCTTACAAGCCCTGTTGTGTGTTGTATATACATATCTGAATGGGAAATTATGGTGTTGATGGACTACAAATCCCAGTATTTTTATAATCAATAATGCTTCCTGAGTTTGCTGGGAATATTTATTCAGCAACGACCACACAGGTAGTCTGTGGTTAACAATGGTAATTGCGACCAGAATTTCTGTTGTTAAGGGATGCAGTCATGACGTGTAACATCACATGACTACATTGCTTAGCACTGGCAAGCCTGGAAATTCCCATTGCTGTCATTAACTGAATTTCACGGGTCATTAGGTGAGGACCCATCCTGATCCAAGCCATTCCCAACTATGTCTTCCCCTCTCCATGCTTTGGTAAGATAAGGGACTGCCTCCTCTGTCTCTTCCTGAACTCCTCTTATTTGCCTATCTTCTCCCCAATCTCTCCCCTTTTGGCTACCCGCTAGCTCCCCCAACCACCCAATCCTTACCCCTACATCTTACATCACTGCAGTAGCAGCCGGGGCCTTTTGCAGTTCCTTCTTTCAGGCCAGTGGAGCCAAGACTTCTCTCACACCCCAGCCAGGATTTCTATTCGCATGCCAACCTGGGCCTCATTCATGATCCAGTTGCCCCAGCTGGGACCTCCTTTCATGAAAGAAGCCTGGCATGTGAAAGAAGATTTGGCTAGAAGGGTTCTTTTATGCTGGGGCTTTTGTTCATATGCCAAACATCTTTTGCAAAGGGCTTTGGGTGGGACATAACAGTAACCTCAGCTACACTGATGCAAAACAAGGCCCTGGTCATTGCAGTAGTGACTTATGGTATAATGGTGAATATAGTAGCAGGTAGGGCCAGCTAGCAGCAGTGGGTAAGTGGGCAGTTGTAAATTAAGATGGATCCAAGTGGGCCCAAATTTTGTTCACATGACCATGAGAATGTTGCAACAGACAGAACATTGAGGACTAGTAATAAGTCTCTGTTCGGCACCATTGTTGCTAAAGAATAGAAATTAAGCAAGATTTATCTGTAGGTGCTTAACTGACAGGGAATATGGTCTAGTGGTTAAGGCAACTGGCCAGAAACCAGGAGACTGTGAATTCTAATCCTGTCTTAGACATGAAAGCTGATTTCTCTTTCAGTCCACAAGGACAGGATCGGGCAACAAACGAGTCTCTCAATTCTTAATGGATCAACATTGACTTGATCTGAAAAAGTGGATCCTGCATTAGGGAAAACAAGAAAAAAAATGTGTAGATGGTTAAACTAGGTTCATGCAACTGCAATTGCAATAGGTTTAATTATTTAGAAGTCACTGGTGAATATTTGCAGTGAATATGAATATTTGTGAATGTTTGGTGAATATTATTTATACGAACAAAGTGTCTTCTCCAAGTCACTTTATTTAGGTGTTTGTTTATATGCTACATTGTGGGGAAAAACCATCTATTGTTATTGCAGTAGCAATAAATACTATTGAATAAAAATGCCTGACAATTAGAGTTGAATATATGTATCATCTATCATCTTGTTTAGTACTTGATGATTCATCTGATGGAAAATTATTGGCCAAATACAAATATATATGTAGTATAGCACATGAAGTTGAGAAAAACCAAACTATCGTGTTTCTCCAAAAAGAAGGCCTGGTCTTATTTTCTTTTGACCCCCCCCCCCCCAAAATGTCTAGGCCTTCTTTTTGGAGGGTTCTAATTATTGACTCACCTCGCGGCAGTGGCACCGACAGCCCCGCCCAGCAGGAGTCCGCTGCTGGTCTACTTTTTCTGCGGCCGTTTGCCGCCACTCGCACGCATTGCCCCGGCCTCCGTTTCGCCTTCAGATGCCTTCTGGCAGGCATCTGAACACGAAACGGAGGCCAGGGCGATGCGTGTAAGTGGCAGCAAGTGGCCGCAGAAGGAGAGGCAGGTGTCGCGGTGTGCGAGGCCTGGTAAGTAGGGCAGCTCCACCCATCCTAGCTTATTTTTTACCTGTGTGCCTTGCCCCACCCCCTGCACCCCGGGGTGGGCGGGGTCTTAATTAGGGCTAATTTTGTGAGTGGGGCTTAATTTGATCGCATGCGTTCAAAAATGTGATAGGGCTTCTTTTCAAGGTGGGTCTTTTTGGAGAAACACGGTAATAAGAAAAATAACATTTTAGCAGGTGCTTACCATACTTTCAAACACATCTTAGCATCAAAATACAATCAGATGATTAACTAAAAGTATGAGTGATTAGGACAGACCTGAAATTATTAATATAAACATAAATAATTGGTATCTGAATAAAAATTGAGACAGAGAAAGAGGAACATTACACTATCATATAAATTATGCAAACTATAAACTGGAGATAGCAACTGCTCATGATGATGATGTAGATGACGTAGCCTAGCGCACTCAGATACCTATGATTTCTTCTCTCAATAAATATCACCCCTTTCATAGAACATAACTCTGTTTTCTTGATCATATTCATTTAATGTTGAAACTGCCAGTAAACGTTAATGGGATTTATTGGCTCTACCATTGTACATTCCAACAATTCAGGTGACTTCCTTTCTTTTTCCCCTCACATCCTGTTTAGATGTTGCATTTCTTTTGCAGATTAATGAGTTGAGTAATGTCCCTGTCCCTGTTATGTTAATGCCAGATGACTTTAAAGCCTACAGCAAGATTAAAGTGGACAATCATCTTTTCAATAAGTGAGTAATAAATATTTTTGATTAAAATATACTCCCCCCTTCCCCATTTAACTTCAGTATCTGAATAGATGGCTTGTTATGAATATATAATGACATGAATCAGAATGTTGCAGAAGACAATGTGACATGAAAGAAATACAACTATTATAAAAGAGTAACTTGAACTCAGCACGATTCATTTGTCTGACTGTGCTCTATGTCCAGCCGTGAAAGGATATGATTGGGGACCACAATTCATTTTCTGATAAAACCAGGACATAGAGGATAAAATCCTTTCTGTACCAAATTTGTTGACTGCTCAAGTACTACTGTATTTTGATGGACCAGCATATTTAAGAAGTATCTCTCTCTCTATGCCTCCCTATTCTTTAGATCTGTTCTGTGTGTCATGTTTGATACAGTGTAGTAGAAATCAAAGAAATAATAGGTTACAATGCTTTGCAGAGGGAGAAAGGCATTAATGTTGTTTCTGATGCATCTCTCTGTGTACTTTAGAAGCCATATTGACTATTCATTGTGGCTTTTAAAGCTAGCGGATAATTTGCAGGACTTTTTTTTTCTACTTCTGTTTTTATGATGCCTTTTGGAATTTAAATTCTTTTTTAGTTGTATATCTATGTCCTAATACTCTTTTTTATTTTAAAATGCTTGTTGGAAAAGCTGTTTGGAAATATTAACTGAGATTTTACATCTGGACAAACTTTGGGATTTGAATATAGAATAGAAAGCAAACTGACTCCAATGTTAGAAATGTTAGGTTGGAAGAACTGAGTTGGATAGATATTCAATCATGCTGATCCTCGACAGCAGACTTGACTTCAGAGAAGGATTGAAATATACACACTAGGGGTGAGGGTGGCATCATTGACTCATCCCTAATATGCTTTGAAGGAGACAATCTCAAGTATACACATGTTAACCTTTGGTGAGATTACAATTGTCAGGCAACCTAGATCAACTTTTAATAATTAGATGTTTGTTAATTTTTCCCCATTAATGCCATTAGTATAATTTGAATAATATGTATAGTTTGGACAACAATTTTTAATGGATCAAGAATGTTTTGTAGGTATAAAGAAAACTTCTTTTCTTCTTTAATAGCCTATCATCATCGTCATTTTAGCCATTGTATATCCATTGCAGCATGAAGGCCTCTTCCGCATGTTTCCAATCAATACACTTCTGAGCTTCCTTTTGCCAATTGGGCCCACAATACTTGTTGATGTCGTCGATCCATCTTGTTTTAGGTCTCTTTCGTGGATGCTTTTTATCAAGTGGGATCCATTCTATGATTGCTTTTGTCTACCTGCCATCAGTTCTTCTTGCTATGTGACCAGCCCATTTCCATTTCAATTCTTTCACTCTCTTAATAATATTGTATACTTTCATTTGTTGTCTAATCCATGTGCAGATCTTTCTATCTTGTCTTGTAATGCTGAGCATGTATCTTTCCATGGCACCACTCATAGCTTTTGTGTTTATAGCAACAGCATTTAGACTTATATACTGCTTCACAGTACTTTATAGCCCTCTCTAAGCGGTTTACAGAGTCAGCATATTGCCCCCAACAATTTGGGTTTTCATTTTACCGACCTCGGAAGGATGGAAGGCTGAGTACTGAAGTAGACTGCAGTACTGTATTCTAGCCACTGCCACACCACGGTTCATAGTGAGGTTAGTGTCCAAGTTTCACCAGCATATGTTAGAGCAGGTAACACTGATCAAAAACTTTCTCTTCAGGCATAGGGGGAGCTTGTTCTTGAAAATTATGCTTAGCCAATCACATTTAACACGCTTTTCAATTTCCTTTATTGTATCACATTGAGATCTGTTGCCAAGGTATATGTAGTGGTCTACTACGTCTAGTTCTTCTCCAGATATAATTTTTTTTCCTTTGGTGAATTTATTAAACATAATCTGGCTCTTTTTCAGGTTTATTTTTAAGCCAAACGGTTCTCCTGCTTTGTGCAGCTCTTGTATGTGTCTTTGTAGCTCTTCTGGGTCTTGTGAGAAGAGAACAACATCATCTGCAAATTTTAAGTGATTTAAATAGGCGCCATTGATTTTTATTCCATCTTTTGCCCAGTCTAGTTTGCGAAATACTTCTTCAAGGCAGGCTGAGAAAAAGATAGGTGATATTGTATCACCTTGTCATACAACTCATTCTATGTTGATTTCTACTTTAAGATCATTAAGGCAAATTGTCGCCATTGTTTTTTCATATATTGATTGTAGTAGGTTTATGTAAGCAGTGTCTGCGCCTTGGTTGAGCAATGCATTAAGTACTGCTTGCTGGAATACTGAATCAAACGCCTTTTCGTAGTCAATGAAAGCCATGCACAGAGGCATGGTGTACTTGTTGTGCCTTTCAATGACTTGCTGAACAACCTGGATGTGATCCATTGTGCTGTAGCCACTTCTGAACCCTGCCTGCTCCTTTGGCTGTGCATCATTTAATGTTCTCAATATTCTTTTTGCTATTATCGGGTGAAAGCCTTGTAAATGACTGAAAGAAAGCTTATTGGGCAGTAGTTATTTAAATCAACCTGGAGCCCCTTTCTTATGTATAAGAATCACTTCAGCATTTTTCCCTGCACTGGGTATTTTTTCTTCTCTGGGGCATCTCGAATACAGTTTTGCTAGTATTTTGTGTAAACTGTGACCACCAGCTTTCAGCATTTCAACCGTAACACAGTCATTTCCTGAAGCTTTTTTATACACTTTATGGCACTAACAGCTTATCACTCATTATTTTTGTTTTTCATGATGTCTTTATCATTTTTATATGTTTTTTTCAGCAGTCTATCTTCACTTTAGCTTGTACCATTCTATTGATGACAGTACAATTGCAGAATATGGTTTTATCACTTGACATGATGTAGTCAACTTTGCTTGTGTACCCAGATGGACTCTTCTATATCCATTTTCTGCTAGCTTTTTCTTGGAAAATGAGTTCATGATATAAAGTTCCAGTCTTTTAGCAAAATCTACCGTGTTTCCCCGAAAATAAGACAGGGGCTTATATTTTTTTGAACCCCGAAATATGGCCTTGGCCTTATTATCAGGGGGGGCTTATTATTTTGGGGGTGCAGTAGGCAGCGAGTGTGGGACTGGATGTCCCATCGCCGCTGCCTCCCCTCCCTGCTGCCACCGCCTCGTGGAGCAGGACTCAGCAAGGCTTGTTGTGCCGTTGCATGCACGCGCTGCAGGACTGCCGCAAACTTCATCATACTGGCACAGCTGGGGCCCTTCTGCCGGTGGTGCATGCAATGGCACAACAGGCCTTGCAGAGTCCTGCTCCACGAGGCAGCGGCGGTGGCGGGACGAGTCTCACAGAGACTCATTTCTGGCAGGTGGAACATGTTGGACCGCGAGACGCGCGTCCTACCTGGGACTTGTAGCTCCGTCACGTTCCTCGGCATTGGGTCCAGAGAAGCCCATGGTAAAAGAAAACATCTCACGAGTTCAATCAAGCTGCTCGAACTCGCGAGAAG
>QLTV01002105.1:1366060-1376565 GCA_003457575.1 Thermophis baileyi
AGAGAGCCCATTTCTCATGTTGTTCTCTTCCCGGGTGGCGGCGGCGCGTTCAGCTCCCAAATCTAGCCTGCCGATCTTGGCTGGTGAGAGGGAGTGCCAGGTGGGGAGGGGTGGGGCAGCGGAGAAAGGAGACGCGTGGAGCGAGGTGGGGCTCCCCTTGCCATCTCTTCTCCCCCACTTGCCGGGCATGGCAGGAGCTGGAAGTCAGCTCCCCGAATCTGGCCTGCCGATCTCGGCCAGCGAGGGGGGGAGCGCCGCCTCTCTCTCTTCTTCTCCTGAGCCTCGCAGCGCTTCCTCTCTCTTCTTCTCCTGAGTGGCAGCCGTGTGTCCAGAGATCCAGAGATTCCGGAGAAAGGGGTCTCCCGGCTGGGAGCTGCTCTTTTTGCGGCGGGCACTCTTTTGGCTGGGAGAGAGAGAGAGAGAGCAAGCGAGAGGCGAGGGCACACACACCCCGCGGGACTGCCTCGGCTCTTCTGGGCTCTGCCTCTGGCAGCGTTTTGAAACGCGCTCCTGCCTGCGATGAGGCGGCTAGGCAGAGATCGAGGCCAACGTTCCCTCTAAGGGAAATCGCTGTGCGGCAGTTTGAAACTGCTGCGCGGCGTTTCCCTGTCACGTGCGCGGCCGCGCAGCAACGTTCCCTCTGACATGGGAAATCGCTGCGCGGCAGTTCAAAACTGCTGCGCGGCGATTCCCTGTGACGTGCGCAGCCGCGCACCTTAGAGGGAACAGTGATCGAGGCTCCCCTCCTCTTCCTCGGAGGCAGGAGCATCTTTCAAAACACTGCCAGAGGCACAGCCCAGAGGAGCCGAGCCCGTCCCGCGGGGTGTGCGTGCACTCGCCTCTCGCTTGCTCTCTCTCTCGCTCTCTCTCTCTCTCCCGGCCGGGAGCTGCTCTTTTTGTGGCGGGCACTCTTTTGGCTGGGAGAGAGAGAGAGCAAGCGAGAGGTGGGTGCATGCACACCCTGCGGGAGTGGCTCGGCTCCTCTGTGCTCTGCCTCCGACAGTGTTTTGAAATGTGCTTCTGCCTCCAAGGAAGAGGAGAGGAGCCTCGATCCCTGCCTCGCTGCCCCATCGCAGGCAGGAGCGCGTTTCAAAATGCTGCCATAGGCAGAGCCCAGAGGAGCCGAGCCAGTCTCGTGGGGTGTGCGTGCACCCGCCTCTCGCTTGCTCTCGCTCTCCCGGCCAAAAGAGTGCCCGCCGCAAAAAGAGCGGCTCCCAGCATGCCCCCCCTTTCCCCGGAAAGTAATGGGGGGGCCTTATTTTCGGGGGGGTGGGCTTATTTCAACGCATGTCCCGAAAAGCCCTGTTGGGCTTATTATTGGGACATGTCTTATTATAGGGGGAAAACGGTACTAGTTTGTCGCCTCTATTATCTCGTTCACACTTCCATACAGGCCAGTTGCTTTTTCTCCAGGTATTCTTCCTATTCTTGCATTAAAGTCACCCATTAGTATTTTGTATTGGCATTTTTCTTTGTCTTGAAGGCGGGCCACATCGTCATAACACTCTTCAAAATCTCATCATCACTATAGCTTATTGTTGGCGTGTAAGATTGGATGATTTGAAGCTTGTATTGTTTGTTCAATTGAATGATGCATTGGGCTACTCTGTCTGATATATTTTCAAATTTTAGTACAGATTCTTTCAGCTTCTGGTTGATGAAAAAACCAACTCCGCCACATCATCCATTTTCAGTACCTCTAGTGTAGAGTAAATACCCAGTCCTATCAAGTTAACTAAATTTTGTCCTTTTTGTTGTGTTTCACATAATCCAATGATATCCCAATGCATATTACTGAGTTCAGTCAGCAGTTCTTCTAGTCGAGCATCTGTTTTGATTGTTCGAATGTTGACCATTCCTGTGTCCAAAGACAGCCTGATTTAATCCAGTGATTCTTCGCACCCTCTGCCTTCGGGCTGGTCTTTCTGCTGCCATGGGTTGTTGCGCCTCCAGAGAATGAGGGCCATTTTTGAGGTTTTGTATTGGCATGTGGAAGGAATAGACCATAATCTGGCACAATGTTGCAAAGCGGGTTGGCAGATGTGATCTGTGTTAGTCTAGGGTATCCATCATGGCCTGTTCACCTTGTGAGACGCTTCTGGACATTTACATGTCCAACGACATAACCCACAATTTTATTTACACTTTTGCCTCGTCAAGACCCTGATCATAGAAGGAGTTTTAGTCTACATTTCCCATTAAAATTGCTTGGAATATACCTCCAGCAATTGCATAAGATTTGAATGTCAGAATCTGTGGAACTACCCAGAATGTGTTTCAGAAGTCTTCTGACATTTTAATGTAGTTGAGAGGATATATAGTAGTTGCAAATTAGAAGAAGCACTTTATTTTTTCTTTCAAAATTAGCTGCAAATAGTCTTTCTTTCTTGAGCTCTGGACAACTGTTATGAAATCACCAAATAGCTTTTTGTAGCTTGTGTCTTTTAAACAGCATCATAGTGTTTTAATTAAAAAATACATAATTTTACAATTGTGATTGTGGTGTTCATTCAGTCCAGTAGCCAGCCCAGATTTTGGCTATACCCTTTATGCATAATGCTTTTCATGTAGTTTTAAAACAAATTTATTTATTTATTTATTTATTTATTAAGTAATCCCACCTTTCCTCCAGGTGTTCAAGATGGTGTACATACCATACTACTTCCGCCAGTTTTCCCCACAACACCTTTGTGAAGTAGGCTGTCTGAGAAAGAGAAATTGGTCCAAAGTACCCAATGAGCTTACATGGCTAAAGCTAAAGTTGATTTGATTCTGGATCTCCCCAGTTTTAGTCTAACATTTTAATTTTACACCACACTAACATGTTTATTCAATTGATTAATATCATTTGTCTTCCATGGAGACAATGATATTTTCCAACCGGTACCTACCTTATCTAGTGAAATAGAAAAAGAATTTTAATCAGTCTGAATAAAGAATTTTAGATATAGGAGCCTCCTGACATGAGAAGGAATTTGCCTTAGGCAAAGTAAATAGTCTGCTTTAATATTTATACAGAATATAACTTTTTATTACCCTGATCTTGCAGAAATGAAATGTTTTATAGATATTGACAGTATGTTTTGGGATAGCAGATAAGGAAGGATCATTTCTATCAAGAAATGTTATAGAGATGAATCTTAACTCTTTGCATCTGGACAGTTGTACTACATTAGATAAGTACTTGACAGGGAACTCCCCTCAGGCAGATTCCATGCATGGAATCATTAGGCAACGTTGCAAATAGAGCTGTTAATATGGTGTAATAATGCCCTCATACAAAGTTTCAATGAGAGTATACTTGGACCATTGTATACCACTCTTAAGAAAAATATTTTAGAACTAGACAAGAGGCAAAATAGGACAGGCAAAACAATTAGTGGGCCAGAATAACATCCTGTTGAGAAAAAGCCACAATGGTTCAAACACTTTAGCTTGGAATGAAGGAAGGTAAGGGGAAACATGATAGAAATATATATTATACAGTGTTTAATATATAAACACTGTATAATATATATTTATTATATTAATATAATAAATGTTTAAGAGTTTGTGAATCTTTTTGAATGCTCACTGTTTCTGCAGAAATATGCGCTAAAAATGATCTGTTCTCCACCCAAGTTTAAAAACTAGATACAGAGAGGCCAATTAAGTGTGTGTGTGTGTGTGTGTGTGTGTGTGTGTGTGTGTGTGTGTGTGNAGTTTAAAAACTAGATACAGAGAGGCCAATTAAGTGTGTGTGTGTGTGTGTGTGTGTGTGTGTGTGGTGTGTGTGTGTGTGTGTGTGTGTGTGTACTGGAAAATGTCTGGGTATATGTCCATGAACTGATGCTCAAGACAAAGTGGGTCATGCAGCAAGACAACGACCCAAAACACACAAGCATTTCAACCAAAAAATAATTAAAGCAGAAGAAAGTTATTGTTTTGGAATGACCAAGTCAAAGTTCTGATCTTAATCCTATAGAAATGTTGTGGAAAGACCTGGAGTGGGCAAGTTCATGCAAGGAAGCCCCCCATCATCCCTAAGTTGAAGCTATTCTGTAAGGAGAAATTGGCTAAACTTCCTCTAAGCAAATATACAAGACTGGTTAACAGTTATCAGAAACATTTGGTTGCAATTATTGCTGTCCAAGGAGGTCACACAAGTTATTGAAAGCACAAGTTCATATACTTTTGCCACACATAAGTATGCAGCTTTGGATCATCTTCCTCTATAAATTAGAGGACATGTAAAATGTTTTTGACTTATTTGTTTTGTTGAACTCTATTTAGTTTTAGGATGTAATCACATTTTATATCATTTGTACAGAAATATTGAAAAAAGGCTTCAAAATTTTTAAAAATACTGTTGTAAAGTGCCTCGATTATGTGAAAAAGGAGATGTTTGTATCATATGAATCACACTTTCATATCCAGGAGGCATAATCACACAGGGCATAATTTGAAATTTGCTAATAATACTTGTGTTAATGTCAGTCAAACTATTTTTAAAAAGATTGAACAAATACACATAGGATCAGAGGCTACTAATATTTATGGTTATTTATTGGCAGTGTGCCTTAAACAGGTTTGTGGAAAGTCACTATAAAAGGGTCTATTGCTTTTCAATCCAAGCTTGTGAGCTTCCCAAATGCCTCCAGATGGCTGATCCAACATGATTACTTATTGAGTAGATTTAGTCTAATCCTCCTACTAGTAGTCCCCAGAAGAGATTGTCAAATCTTAATCTAATGAAGGGAAAATTTTAGGACTGATCATGAAAAGTCAAATGTACTTTTAAAGAAAAACAACCTTAAATTTAAGGTGGAATAAAACTATAATTTATTTATCCTCCTAAGGAAAAGGAAGTGAAGTGACAAAAACTTATTTTCATGCTACATGAATTACTGAAGGCTTTGAACAATTTTGCCTATATATGTTCACTTATAAAATTAACTGTTGGCCATAAATTTTAGTTTTTTTCCTAGGTTTTTCAGTCAATATATGAGGTCAGAAAGTCTACAACTGCTACTAACCAACTAATTTGCTTTAATTAAACCTGATTAATCTTTCTCTAATGCCATAGTGGAAGATGTATCATTTTGCCTTTCTTTTTATTCATTTAGATTTTTTTTTAATTCTTAAGCCAGTGTCAGTATTAACAAATATAACTTCATTATAGAGTAAGCAGTCAGCAGCAATCAATCACAGTTTTTGAGTAGACAGTCAATAGTCACATACCCAACCTGATTTTCATCGAATGTCTTTGAACTGCTATGTTGCATTACGGTTCCAGAATTCCCAGACAACATAATCAGAATTACAGCATATCTGGGAGAACATTGTGCTAGTGAAGTCTGAATTCATCATCACATAATGTACTGTAGATACACATTTTAAAAAATAGTTATGTACAAAAAATGTAGAACTAGACATACAGTGTTAAGATATACTTTCAATCATACCATGTCTCTGAAGATCTGGCTCTGCTGGTTGGCCTGAGAACCAAATAGGGGAGTTCCACACTGGAGATGTAGAGATTAGGCTGGAGGTGGCTGCTAGATTGATGGCAAACTCCACCTACCCTTCCCACCCTTGCTCTCTGCTCCCCACTCATCCATCTTTTTGGTTACCATATTCATGTATTATTCTCATTGTGTTCCTCTTTCGTTGTTTATTTTATTATTCTGTTATTTTACTTCTGTTCTGTTTATACTTTCATTTTTCTTTCTTTTTATTATTGTAAGCCACCTAGAGTAGCCCTATGGTGAGATAGGCAGCAAATAAACTTAACAAATAATAATAATCTAGTATGTATATTTAAAATTTACATTTACACGCTAATATCAACAGTATCAACAGTAGAGACCTTCAAGTTTCTAGGTTCTGTTATCTCCAAGGACTTGAAATGGACACTTAACATTAGAACCATCATTAAAAAGGTACAACAAAGAATGTTCTTCATGTGTCAAATCAGAAAACTCATATTGCCAAGAATCTGCTGATGCAGTTCTACAGAGGAATTATTGAGTCTGTCATTTGTACCTCTCTAACCGTCTGGTTTTGCACAGCAACCAAACAGGACAGACATAGACTTCAACGGATAGTTAATGACTGCACAAAAACGATCCCAACCAACCTGCCTTCCACTGAAGATCTGTATACTGCACGAACCAGAAAGAAGACTGAGAAAATATCTACAGACCCCTCACATCCTGAAAATCCTGGACATAATGTATTTCAATTTCTCCCCTTAGGACACCACTATAGAGCATTGCATGCACAACCAGACATAGTTTTTCCCCCTGTGCCATCACTCTGCTGAACACTTAACACAGCACTGTCTTATTTCTCATCTTTTTTCATCTTCTCATCTTTCCTATTCTGTTGGTTTCCTATAATTTATCAATTATTGTTTGTAACTTATATTTAATGATTGTAATTATGATTATGACCTATGATCTATTACTTGCTGTTTATATGTACATTGTGAGCTTATGCACCAGAAACAAATTCCTTTTGTGTCCGATCACACTTAGCCAATAAAAAATTCTGTTCTGTTCTGTTCTAATTTTCTATTCTATTTTCAGTATTGAATCACCAATTCTTTGTGGCTACTTTCAGAGAGAATCTCCCAAGCCGCTTCAAATTTAAGGAGTATTGTCCAATGGTATTCCGAAATCTCCGGGAAAGATTTGGGATTGATGATCAGGACTATCAGGTAGGGAACAAACTAATAGCTTTTATTGAGATATGTCAATTATATGAATAATTGAGGTATGAAAGTATTTCTCCGTTTGTTGTAATTGGAAATGAATCTTGTGCAACAATAGCTGGTGTCAGTGAATCAGATTGAATTATGGTATTTATTATATTGATTGTATTTGTATTTTCCTCCAAACAGGTTGTATATTTAAAATATGCCAGGCTGGGGGAAAAAATGGTAGATAGAAAAAAAAAGATGGGTTTGGAGAGCAGATGATGAAAGTCTGAGTAAAGAAACATACAAAGACATGAGGAAGAAGTCTAAAAAAAGAGGATAGCAGAAACTTATACTAAAGAATAGATATTGTATGTAAAGCAGAGTTCCCCAACCTTTCTGGCTTTGTGGACTGGTGGTGGGGAGAGGGGATGTGGTGAGCAAGCAGGTACGTGCTCACGCAGCTCCATTAGCATGAGCAGTGAGCACTCACACCTGCCACTTATACAGATGGAGTGCGTGTCGTGCATGTGTTTGCCTACTACTTGCGCAAATGGGTGTGTGCACACGCTCACCCATCACTTCCGCAGCCTGGTTCCGAATGGCTCAAGGCCTGGTAGTGGGCTGTAGCCCAGGAATAGAAATGTTCTATGCACAGAACAAATACAGGTAGTCCTCGAGTTACGAATGTACTGGAGCCTGCCCATTCCATTCGTAACCCGAGGATTCGTGGGAGTGAATCTCGTACCTTGAACGGCATCACTCCCTCCTTTCATCCACGCATTCGCTAATTGAATGTGAGGCTCGTTAAGTGCACATGAGGTATTTCAGGGTGGGGAAGGCCGGGGGGGGATAGCCACCTGCCTAAGACCACCCAAGGCCTCCCTGACCCACTGAAATACCTCATGCTCCCCACAATTGCTTTCCCCCCCAGCCAACCTGCCGCATCGGGTCACTTACAGTGCGAAGATCTAGCAAGCAGTCTCTTCTCCAGCCTCTCAGCCATGTGCAGCTCCATTGAGGTCTGCGCAGACCTCGCCCGGCATGTTGCAGGCCAAAATGGAGCTTTGGAGGGATGGATCTGCCTCTCCGACATTCCGTTCGGGCCTCCGGAGGCTTCGCCCGGCACGTTGCAGGTCGAAAAGGAGCTCTGGAGGGGCGGATCTGCCTCTCTGACACTCTGTTTGGGCCTCTGGAGGCCTCGCCTGGCATGTTGCAGGCCGCAATGGAGCTTCGGAGGGACGGATTCGCCCCTCCGAACCTCCATTTTGGCCAGCAACATGCAGGACGAACATTGCAGAGCCTCTGCCGTTGTTCGTAAGGGCGAACAACTGCCATGGTGCTGCAAGATTCGTAGTTTCGGGACTTGTTCATAAACGCTAGGGAGTGCTTATTGCATAATTTCCAACATTCGCTAAGGGAACGCTCGTAACCTGGACATTACCTGTACATTGTGGCACAAAGGTTTAGCAGAACCATTTTGAGTGGGCTGAGTTCAGCCAAACTAAAATCTGGAACGACCTGTTTTGGGTTTCAACCAAAACAAACTCAGGCCTGCAACGTGAGTAGGGAAAGTCCTAGAACTTCCCTTTGCTCTCTTTGATTTCCTTTCCACGTCATCTATATGCTAGCTTACCCATCAATGTTCCTACCACTTTTCTTCCCCATCCCTTTTAGTTGTCATCTGTATAGTATTAAATTCTCATTGACCTGACCTTTAATTAGGTGAGATGATACATCATAGGGGGATAATTTTTGAATCAACCTCTAATAGGCTAACTTATAGAATGTGTCCAAAAGTCCAGGACTCAGCAGGGAATGAAATCTGGGGAAGTTGTGGTTGCTTCAGTGCTACTGGCTGCTACTGTGGTCACATGATCTTTATTTGTGATATTCTGTAACAGTTCCCAGCCAGTCTCGCAATCCCTTGCTCCTTCTCCCACTCAGCAGCAGCTACTTACTAGCCTGCTGAAAATGGAAGGGATGCTGTCCAATGGTCCCTGCCAGATTCCTTTAGGAAACTCAGTGGGGAAGCTGGCAGAAAGTTGGAAGTCACTCCTACTCCCTCTGTTTTTTGCCTGCCTTTGGTTTTTCTGTGTCTAAACAGAAACACAGAAATATCAGGTATGGACTCTCTAGTTTTATACAAGTGTGACATACCAGTTGGCCTGCTCTTCTCTTCCCCATCATTTCCAAGTATGGATTTTGTTCTTCTCTTATCTCCACACAGAATTCTGTGACCCGGAGTGCTCCAGTATACAGTGATAGCCACGGGCGGTGTGGAGTTCGCTTCCTTACCACCTATGACCGGCGGTTTGTCATCAAGGCAGCGTCAAGCGAAGATGTTGCAGAGATGCACAACATTCTAAAGAAATATCACCAGGTGAGATATATGTAGGAAGAAAGTATACTGTTTTGGTGGGCATTTTAGTAGATGCTCATATTTTGGAGGAGACTTCTACAGAAATTTTCCTGTTCTCTCCCAGCAAAAGAGAAAGAAGAAGCTGAAAAAAGAGATTGTTTCTTTCTAGTTTATGAGATTATTGCATGCATAACCTATGAATTATGCTGCATTGTTTTTATTTAGAAGTGACTATCAGATACAGATATGCCCAGAGTTATTTTCCTCAATTTCTTTTTCACTTTCCAGTTACTGGAAAGACCTGCCATAATTAATTTATATCTTGTAATGAAAAAGCAACATTCCAAATGGAGGAAATGGGATATCAAAAGAAAAAGCTCCATTAAACCCTTTTACCACCCAAATGCACAGATTTTGTTTTGTATCATGGGGATATTTTTTTCTTTATCCTTCATTTATTTTATCCTGAAATTCATTTTTATTTTTATTTATTTTCTCCATTCAGGACATTCTAGTTGTATTATCAAAGAGTTCTAAACCAATAGTCTCTATTGGACAACTCTTAGGATCGTACTTGAGTTGAACAGAGGGAGATTGGTCTATTCAGGACAGTGGAAGTTTTAGGGCAATAATTAGAAGATTGCCTAATTGCAGAAAATTAGTTTTTTAATGATAACTTAAGAGATCTGAGCTTAGAAAAATGGAGCTAGAATAATTATTTTCTTGTTATTATCCAATTTCATTCTGGCAAAAAAAAGGCTCAGAACTTAGCAGGGAGACGACACAAGTCTGGCTCCGGGCTTTAGTTAACGCATCCTTGAGTGAGGGGTCCTTCCCGCAACCATTAAAGGAGGCGGTGGTGAGACCCCTCCTCAAGAAGCCTTCCCTGGACCCAGCAGAATTAAAGAACTTTCGTCCAGTCTCCAACCTTCCCTTTGTGGGAAAGGTTGTAGAGAAAGTGGTGGCACTTCAACTCCTACGGTCATTGGATGAAACGGATTATCTGGACCCTTGTCAATCTGGTTTCAGGCCTGGCTATAGCATGGAAACTGCTTTGGTCACGCTGATGGATGATCTCTGGCGAGCCAGAGATGGCGGTTTTTCCTCCATCCTGATGCTGCTTGACCTCTCAGCTGCTTTCGATACCGTCGACCACGGTATCCTTCTGTGTCGATTAAGGGAGCTGGGAGTGGGTGGCACCGTTTTGCGGTGGTTCTCCTCCTATCTCTCTGATCGTTCAGTCGGTGTTGGCAGGGGAGCAGAGGTCGACCCCTAGGCCCCTTGAGTGCGGGGTGCCTCAGGGTTCGGTCCTCTCGCCCCTTTTATTTAACATCTACATGAAACCACTGGGTGAGATCATCCGACGGCTTGGGGTGAGGTTTCAACAATACGCTGATGACACCCAGCTGTACATTTCCGCCCCTCGTCAATTCAGTGAAGCGGTGGACGTAATAGACCGGTGCC
>QLTV01002105.1:1384022-1407642 GCA_003457575.1 Thermophis baileyi
TGTCCCCTTTATATATATTCACTTTTTCTCTTGTTTCCCCATTTATTATTATCTTTGCTCTTTGGTTTGAATATACTGTCCTAATCATTCTATTAAACTTCCCACCAAATTTCATCATCTCCAACTGTGTATTCAAAAATTGCCAATTCAAGTTATCAAAAGCTTTTTGTGCGTCGACCAGAATTAAAGCAAGCTGCTTATCTGGATGGGCTTCATAATATTCAAGCACGTTCAGTATAATTCTGGTATTGTGTTTTATTTGCCGGTTGGGGAGGAATCCATTTTGATCTGTATGAATAATTTTATTTAATATTTTTTTTAGTCGTTCTGCCATAATTGTTGCAAATATTTTGTAATCTACATTCAGCAGCGAGATTGGCCTAAAATTTTGAACTTTTTGAGTGTCTGTTTCTACTTTTGGGATTAATGAAATAAATGCCTCTGTCCAAGATTGTGGTATTATAGCTTTTTCCAGTGTTTCATTATACACATTCAACATAATTTCCTCCAATGGTTCTTGAATCCTTTTATACAACTCCGCGGGAATACCATCTGGTCCTGGTGTTTTATTATTTTTTTGCTTTTCAATCGCCTCTCTCATTTCCACTAATGTGATCTTTCCATCAAAGATTGTGGTATTATAGCTTTTTCCAGTGTTTCATTATACACATTCAACATAATTTCCTCCAATGGTTCTTGAATCCTTTTATACAACTCCGCGGGAATACCATCTGGTCCTGGTGTTTTATTATTTTTTTGCTTTTCAATCGCCTCTCTCATTTCCACTAATGTGATCTTTCCATTTAACATTTCTCTATCTTCCTCTGTTATATTTGGCAGATTTATTTTTTGTAAATATCTTTTAACCTCTTCTTCATTAATATTTTCCTGATTATATAATATTTGAAAAAAAAATTGTACTTTTTCTTCTCTTCTTTTTCACATCATATATTTCCCTGTTCATCCTGTAGTTCCTGTATTAATCTTTTTGTTTTTTCCTTTCTTAATTGGTGGGCTAACCATCTCCCTGGTTTATTTGCTGTTTCAAAATAATTTTGTTTTACCCTGGTTATATTTCTTATCATTTCTTCTTGATGGATTAAATTAATTTTATGTTTTATTACTTCTTGCTCTTGTATAATCTTATTATTCTGTGGTTCTTCTTGTAGCCTCCTCTCTAATTCAATTAATTTCCCTTGTAATTGATTTTGTTTTTCCCATCTCTCCTTATTTTTCCTAGCTATATACGCTATCGAGATCCCTCTTATATACGCCTTAGTTGTGTCCCACAAGTTTTGTAGTGTCGTATGTTCTTTTTTATTTACCTTATAAAAATTATATAATTCCTTTTCCATCATTTCTACATAATGTTTTTATTTCATAATTCTCTGATTTAATGTCCAACGTCCCTTTTTCCTCTGACCTTTCCAATGTATTGATAACGGGTTGTGATCTGCCCATGTATTCATATACCACTTCCTTAGATACAAGTTGTCTCTCTTCTCAGGGGCTGAAAATCCTGCTTGGATTTCAGCAGAGAGAATTTACAATTTCGGAGCTGAGAGACACTCACATGTGGCCTGGATCTAATAGTGCCTGTCTCATGCCCCTGAGGCAATCTTACCTGGGACTCTGTCCACTTAACAACCTGTGAGATAGCTTAATGACCATAACCAGAAGCTGTGGTCATTGAGTGAAGCAATGAAGTGACATCTTGCTTAACAGTCACTTTGCTCGAGATTCCAGGTGTAATTGGTCATAAGTCAAGGACTACCTGTATTATAAATTATATGGTCACTCAGAATTATTTGCATTTCACTCCATACATCACTATGAATACAGCTGTCAAACAGCTCTAGAAATCACTCTGGACTCTAGTTGAGACAGAAAGTGGAAACTGCAGGTTTTAGCAGTGAGAGAAAGCACAGTTGGAAGGAGTAAAGTAGGAAATGGAAGAATTGGAGGGGAGATCTGGGATGCACCTTGAGGGACCACTGAAGTCCTTATGTTGGCTGAATGTGCCACCTATGAGCATCCATGATTATAAATGTAAAGAGCCAAAACAGTGTTTATTCCTTCTGTTGCTGTTTTGAGCTTCTAATTATGTTACTATTGCCATCATATTCTTTAATGAATTATTTGAATTAGATTGATTTCTAAATGTATCCATCCTTTGCCCTATCCTTTCTTGCCCCAGTTAATATTAGTGTGATCCCATAGCATATAGATCATTAACTGACCCAGTTCTATGCTTCATGAACCCAACCTTTTTTTTAAACAAGGAAAGTGCTTCAATTATTATTATTATTTTATTGCTTTTTTGCAACCTCATTCTGAGGTGGGCCAATAAGGCTTCCAAATGTTACAGAATAAAAGCATTGAAATACTATTGCACTGTTGGACATAAGCAATCTAGACAGCCAATAGGGTAGGATAAAGATGGTATATGTCATTGAAATCTGAACCTGAAGTTAATACTATAAGTAGAGGACAAGCACTTTCAAGAGCAATAAATATGTTTCCTAATCACTTAATTGGTGAAAGAGAACCAATTTGGTGTAGCGGTTAAAGCACCAGCTAGAAAACACGAGACCGTTAATTCCAGTTCTGTCTTAAGCACAAAGCCAGCTGAATGACCTTGAGCCAGTCATGCTCTCTTAGCCCTAGGAAGGAAGTAATGGCAAACCACTTCTAAAAACTCTTGTTGATAAAACTGCAGGAACTTGTCCAACAATAACAACACCAAAAACTGGTGAAAACAAGGACAAGACTGGCTTGTCCTTGTCCTGAACTAGGAGTTTTACAGCCTTTCTCGTTATGGAAAACTTGATGTGTGTGTGTGTGTGTTCAAAATGGATGACATCATCCAGGAATCCCAAATATGCCCTTACTATGTATCCCCATCAGATAGATCAGAAGAACATACATAGGTTAGGAAGATGGGGCTTTTTTTTAAAACACACTCCACCATAGTTAATTTAGTATAGGTGTGGCTGGAATTGCCCTTAAAAGTTTCTGGTTTTATCACAGATACATCATCTTGAAATCTATATGGCTTTGGTTCTTTGGTTTGCCAGCTGTATGAGGCTTGACAACAAAATGGAAAGACCAGTTCCTAGGAGGAGTCTCTTTTTGAAATGCTTTCTTCAACTGGGCTGTGTTGCTCTTCTGACCTAACCTGCAATCCTTCTCTACTTCCTTCCCACAATCTCTCACAAACTTTTACATTCAGCCCAGCAGTTTGTCATCAATATTTTCATAATTTTTTAATTATTTACTCCAAGTTGATTGGAATTGCCTTTGCCCCAACTTCAGCAAATAGTATATTGAGCTGCTTTGGATTGTAAAATATGGAAGCAATGTTTTGCACTTACTTGAGTTCAATCCTCTCTAGGCTAAGGATCTACCAACCTTTAAAGACAACGATTTTCTAAATGAAGGCCAAAAGCTCCATGTTGGAGAGGAATGTAAAAAAAATTTCCTGGAGAAATTGAAGCGAGATGTTGAGGTAGGATAGCTAACTTGTTGATTTTTGGGAATCGGGGCATAACTAAGAAGTGGGATTGACAGAATCCCCCCATAATTTTCAAACTCTTTAAAAACTAGATAAGGTAGAGATGTCTGGTAGACTCTGTCTCAGACTCTGAAGTGAATTTAAATTAATTTGAAAATCTGTTTTTAAAAAAAGCAGACAGAGGAGTTTTATTTCTCTTGCATTCACTTTGGGGATTTCCTCCTTCATCTTACTCAAGAGTAACTGAGTTTTCCATAACAGAAGTGAGTGTTAAATCCTACACATTGCAGAAGGAATTTGGTAGCGCCTTCTACGATTAACAAGCTTTATTGGATTGTTTAATCAATTTAAATTTAAACAGAATGCAGATCTCATCCCATTTTAAATTCTACATCAGTCTACTCTAGCCATTCTTGCATCTGATGAAGCACTCTGTTTCCCCCAAAATAAGACATCCCCTGATAATAAGCCCAATTGGGCTTTTGAGTGCATGGCAATAAGGCCAAGCGCTTATTTTAGGGTTCAAAAAAATATAAGACAGGGTCTTATTTTCGGGGAAACACGGGTAAGCTGCAAAGTCACAGAAATTTATTAAAAATATTTTCCTTCTATAACTCTGCAAACCCAAGAATTTCAAGCAATCATGTAAAAATGCTTTGAGATTTATGGGACTTAATACTTGGAGCTGGTGCCAAGTTAATGAAATATGGTTTAACTCAAATCCCAGAGGTGATAGAGAGACATTGAAAATGAGAAGGAATTTTTTTTCTGTTTGCTTCCAGTTTCTTGCACAACTGAAAATCATGGATTACAGTTTGCTGGTAGGAATTCATGATGTTGATCGAGCTGAGCAAGAAGAGATGGAAGTTGAAAACCGGGCAGAAGATGAAGAATGTGAGAATGATGGCATAGGTGGGAATCCAATTGGTTCCTATGGGACTCCACCTGACAGTCCTGGTAACCTTCTCAACTTCCCACGTTTCTTTGGGCCTGGGGAGTTTGATCCATCTGTGGATGTCTATGCTATGAAAAGCCATGAAAGTAAGTACTGAGATCTGGATGCTGGTAGTGGGAATGGAAGACAAATGTAAAATTGTGAAAGCCAGAGTCTGATTGTAAGCATTTATTGATACATGGTGGTTATTTGAATCAACATTATTTTCTCCACTTTTTTGGAAATCTTAAGACTGTTTGACTCCCTGAACTACAACAGTGTATCCAATAAAGTTGCCTTAATTACAGACACGACTTCCAGTTTAATTTTCCTCATAGTGTGCAGCCACAGTAAAGGGTAGGAGTGTCTATTTGAGAGCCAGGCGATAGAGAAGATCATTTGGATGTCTTCTCTAATACAGAAATGTCCAGAAGATCTTCATGCCCTTTAGCAGCTTTGTCCAGTATTCACTATGCCTACAGGTAGTCCTTGGTTTACGACCATTCATTCAGCAACCATTTGAAATTATAACAGTCCTGAATTAAATGACTTACAACTTGTGCCCAAAATTATGTCCATTGTAGTTCCTCTGTGGTTATGTGAACAACATTTGGCAGCTTGTTTGCAGATATGATTCCAGAGGGGGGTACAGTTTCTTCCCTGCGCCCACCTGTCTACCCCCAACCTTTGTAGGCCACCAGCACATGGAAACTTTCCACAGCCCAGGAAGCCTTGATTTGCTACAGGGCCCACCAGCATGCAAAAAACTGCCGTAACCCAGAAGGACTTAATTGGC
Source organism: Thermophis baileyi (assembly GCA_003457575.1). NCBI lineage: Eukaryota > Metazoa > Chordata > Lepidosauria > Squamata > Dipsadidae > Thermophis > Thermophis baileyi. The sequence goes on from QLTV01002105.1 coordinate 1,389,267, forward strand.
TACCTAGCCCATCAGCTCATGCAAAGCAGCCCACTTAACTTCACAATTCTCCTGTGTGCTGCTACGAGAGTCCAAGCAATGGGTTAATCTCGGTCAGATGATCAGGGACTGAGTTATTCATAGATTAAAGCACGCCCTCTGTGCACCGTTGGTGAAAGCCCGCCAGTTTCAAAACTCAGTCAGTGAGAGGGACACGCTTTAATTCAGCTCCCATTTTTGTTTTGTTTTTATTTTTTTCCTCTTGCTTGGACTCTCTTCATTTATTTTCAGGTTTGTATTATAATGACTGGGGTGTGCTGGTTAGTCGGTACGCTGACAAGAACCGCCCCCCCGCCCTCATTTTCGTATATGTGGCTGTGGAGTTCCTGCCCCAAGTGGCCATACTCTTTGTTGTGCCTTTGTTATTGATGCCTGTCTGGGGTCCCTGCCCCACGGGAGGCTATTTCCTGGGGCCGTTGTAACAGCCACGTGGTGTAGGGAATCCCCTGGCTTACCGGGGATCGCCCCTTCGGCTGGCCTCTTTTCTCAGTGGAGCAGTGATTGTTTTTCTTTCATCGTCTGGAAGCTGGAACCGTTTCAAATGCCGGCTGAAGCTGCTTCTCCTTTCTCGTGCTGATTTGCCTCTTGCTGAGCAGATCGCTGCCCTCTTCTGGTGAGAGACGGCCATTGCAGCTTCTGGCATGATTTCTTCGGAGCCGGTGGCCATTTTGTTTGGTCATTAGTTTGAGTATGTGATCCACCTAGTGCCGGTAGCCATTTTGAGGGCTCCTGAGTTCCAGTGGCCATTTTGTTTGCCAAAAAAAACGTTTTGTGGGTTTTTGGCTGCTTGCTTTCTTCGCTTGCTGATATTTCTGAGCTCCGGTGCGATTCATCGTTTCTGATCTGAGCAGCTTCATTTCAAGGAGCCACTTTGTAGAGGCTGGGTGAGTGATACGACCTCCAGCCATTTCAGGAGGCCTCCCTTCCTTCGCCTGGCCTTATTGCAGTCCTTGCCCCGGCTATACTCAGACCCAGACCTCGTGGCTCGCTAATCACGCTAATTCTAACCCTCACAATGGCAGATAAGCCCAGGGAAGTTGCTGATAAACAGTCATCCAGCACTTCAACCTCAAAGAAGGCTTCTTCTAAGAGCCATTCTTCTAAAAGCAGGTCTCAATCTGCTGAATCATCTACCTCTGTGGCATCAATGAAGGATGCAGAGCGCAGACTCAGGGCATTAGAGAAGCAGTTTGAGAAGGCCCAAAAACAGGCCTCAATGTCTCTGCCTCTGCAGACATCACCTCAGCCTTTGGCCCAACAGCAGATTCAGGTTCCTCAACTATCTCTGCCTATACAATCTGATCTAACTGGTAATCTGCAACTGGCCACAGTCCCAGATCCTGTGGCAGATTGGTCCCCAGAACACCAACCAGAGGCTCAGGCTACGCATGCTGAGAGTTCTTCTGCTCAAGTTTGCCAGGCCAGCGGCACCATTGCTTCAGCGACTACCCCAGCCTCCAGCAGGGCCGCTCCTGCAGCAACCTTCACCCCCACTGTGGCGGGGCTCCGCCAGGGGGTGGATGCATGGCAACAGCTTCCTCCAGCGCTGCAAGATATGATTGCTAATGCCTACTCCCAGGGCATTGCAATGGGCATCCAGCAGAACTCGGCCTATCCCACTGTTCCAGTCCCTCTGCAGGGTGCCTGGTCTCAGGCTGCTGATGAGTACTCCTGCCATTCTTCTGACCTGGGTGAGACATCCTTGCATGGCGAAGCATCGTTACACAGTGAAGGAAGTGTTCTTGATGAGGAGTTTTCTGATGATGAGGGTATCGTCCCCGAGCAGCCGGTATTTACGGGTCTCTTTAAGCCGTCTCTATTTAAGACCTTATTATGCAAGGCCAAGCTCACTGCCAATCTGGGCGTCGCTGCCCAGTCAGCTGACCAATCTGTGGGTATTGACCCCGCAGCCGGCCTCTTCTCTGAGCCAGAAAGAGATACCGAGTTTTTGCCTTCCTCCAAGTTGTTCATTGAGACAATCAAGAGGGCCTGGGGACAGCCAGCCGCCACACCTGGAGTTGTTCATCGAGACAATCAAGAGGGCCTGGGGACAGCCGGCCGCCGCACCCGGCCCTACCTCAATGGAGCGTCGGTTCTATGGATTTGGTCCAGAGATTGATGAAATCCTCCAACTTCCGACGGTGGACTCTCCCATCGCGAACTTGGTGTCTTCGGCTGTGATGCCATCTGAGGTAGCAGAAGGCCTTAAGCCCAATGACCGTAAGGCTGAATCCATCCTGCGGAAGTCTCACCAAGCGGCGGCTTGGTCTGTCAGGGCGGCTATGGCTGCGTCCTTCTTTAACCACACATCCATCATGTGGATTAGGGAGATGCAGTCGTGCCTCGGAGCCAAGGACTCCCGTCTGCGCCAAGATTTAACCAAATTGTTGGCGGCGGCGGAATTCTCCGCTGATGCAACACTCAATGCGGCCAAGTTTGCTTCCCGTGCTATGGGGGCGAACGTCACTTCTCGTAGGATGCTATGGCTGCGCAATTGGTCGGTGGACGCACGTTCGAAATGGCGTCTCACAGCTGCTCCCTTCTCTGGCACACGACTCTTTGGCGAGTCGCTGAACGCTATCCTCGTGGAGGATAGGGACAAGCGCAAAGTGCTTCCCAGGGTTCACAGGAGGGCTGACCAACGCTCCACTCCATTTTTCAGATGTCAGCCCTTTCGGCCTGAGTCTTCCTTTGGGGGTCCCCAACCCCAGGGGTCCGACCGTCAAGACTGTTCCGGCACCAGGGACAGGGGGCGTCCCTTTTCCCAGAACAGACGTCCCTTCAGGGGCTCAGGATCTAGGGGATTCAGGAGATCCAAATGACTCCTTATTGGACCTTCCCATCGGGGACAGGCTCCAGTATTTCGCCGCCCAATGGGAAACAACGTCTTCAGACGCATGGGCCATACAGACCATCCACCTTGGCCTCAGGATCGATTTTGTCGCCCGACCTCCCACCAGATTTGTTCGCTGTTCAGTTCCGCACGATGTCACCAAATGGGCGTTGATGGATGCAGAGATCCACCATCTTCTACAGATAGCGGACATAGAGAGGGTGCCCCCGGGTCAAGAGAGACTGGGATTTTATTCCATTCTCTTCCTGGTAACGAAGACCTCGGGGGACTGGCGAGCCATACTCAGCTTGAAGCAGCTTAATGTTTTCGTGGCATACAAACGCTTCAAGATGCACTCCCTAAAGTCCATCCTTGGGTGCATCAGGCGTCGAGATTGGCTCACCTCACGACGTATTTACGGTTCCACTTGGGCGGCCTATACCTCCTTTTGTCGCCAGTCGCAATTCGATCCCCTGGCTCCTTCCGTTAAGCAGGTCCTCATCTTTCTTCAGGCGGGCCTTACGAAATGTCTGGCGGCTAGCACTCTGCGGCACCAGGTTGCTGCCTTGTCGACGGTCATCCATGTGGACAACTTGCGGTCTTTGGCTTACCATCTGAGTATTCGCAGTTTCCTCAGAGGCGCGGCCAATTTGCGGCCTCCGACCGTTCACAGATACCCTACTTGGGACCTGTCGCTTGTTTTGGACTCACTTACTTCTTCGCCGTTCGAGCCCCTGCGCACGGTCTCCCTCCGTTTCCTATCCATCACAACGGCCTTCCTGGTCGCCATCACCTCGGCCAGACAGGTCTCCGAGCTGGCGGCGCTTTCGGTGAGAGAGGATTTATGTCACTTCCTTCCGGACAGAGTGGTCCTTCGCCTAGATCCGTCCTTCATCCCGAAGGTGAACTCCTCCTTTCACCGGGCTCAGGAGGTCATTCTCCCGGACTTCTGTTCCAACCCTCGTCATCCGTTGGAATATCACTGGCATAAGTTCGATGTCAGGAGAGCTCTTCGGATCTACATCCGCCGCACTGCTTCGTTCCAACGCTCGGAGGCTCTCTTTGTGGCGTTCCAACCGGCGACCATGGGGCGTAAGGTGTCGTCTCAGGCCATTAGCAGATGGCTTAAGGCGTGCATCGTCCGCGCTTATGAATCCCAGGCCAGGCCAGTACTGCCCCGATTGACAGCACACTCCACTCGCAGCGTGGCCACTTCGGCGGCCTGGGCCACGCAGGCCTCTCTGGAAGACATATGTCGGGCGGCCACATGGTCCACCCCTTCATCCTTTGTGAAGAACTATAAATTGGACTCTTTCGCGTCTGCCGAGGCGGCCTTCGGTAGGCGGGTGCTCCAGCAAGTCTGTTCTACTGTGTCCTCCCTGGACTGGCCTTCTCCCGCCCATGACTCTTAAGCTTGGGTATATCCCATTGCTTGGACTCTCGTAGCAGCGCACAGGAGAAGTGCCGTTGGCTTACCTGAACGGTCTTCTCTGTGCGCTGCGTAGAGAGTCTAAACCCACCCTGGTTGTTACGCTCCAGGGTTCCTTTGGATTTTCCTGCACGTCCTCTTTGATCTTCTTTGTTTTGAAACTGGCGGGCTTTCACCAACGGTGCACAGAGAGCGTGCTTTAATCTATGAATAACTCAGTCCCTGATCATCTGACCGAGATTAACCCATTGCTTGGACTCTCTATGCAGCGCACAGAGAAGACCGTTCAGGTAAGCCAACGGCACTTTTCTTCAACTGCTGACAAGCATATCATGCAGTCTACGTAAGGTGCAGCCTTCCTTTTAAAGATACCTTGCACCATTCTCCAAATGGGCTCCATTCTTTGGAATTCTCCTTCTCCAAGTTGCCCAATTTGGAAAAGGAGGCTTCCAAAGGATTGTGAGAATAGAGCTGGTTCTCATGGTGCTTTAGAAGCATCCCGAAAATGTGCAATTTGGTGTGTCCTGTAGCTTGTAAAGGTCTCCCAAGACCTCCCAAGGTCCCCCACCCATCCTTATCTCCCTTTGTTTAACCACCAATAAGATTGTTTAACAACCACAACTGGAATGCTGAGATTGCAGTCATTGAGCAAAGCAGTCACATGATGTCTTGTTTAATGATCATTTTTCTTAACCGAGATTCCATGTGCTCATAAGTTGAGGACTATTTATATTTATTTTGAATAGCCTGATGTATAGCCAACTTATGAGTACAATTTGGACTGGAATCTCTTTGAATGAAATGGTTATTAAGCAAGATGCCCACGTGACTGCTTCCCTCAACAACTACAATCCCAGCTCTCCCAGTTGTAGTTGTTAAGTGGACAGAGCAAAAGAGCTACCTGCTGAAAGAGGACAGCTAGCACCCTCTGTGTGTGGAAGGGAACTCATGCGCTGGGCTGGGGAAATCAGAAAGATCCTCTCTTTGCACAAATACTTCTCCCCTCCATATATAGAAGGGAATTAGTGTTGGGCGGGAAAGACGAGATGGGGATTGTAAATATTCTGCTTCATCTCTCCTGCCCAGTGCACAACTTCCATGAGTGGAAGGGAACTTGGGTGCTGCACTGGAAATATGATGCAGGGATGGCAAAAATCTGAGCTTTAGTTCTGCAGCCTGATTAAGGATTTCCAGAACAATTCGTACCTTGTGTGGAGGGAAGTGTAAATCCTTCAGCAAGTGGTAGCAACTTCTAACCTCCCATGCCAACTTCCCCATTAACTTTCCGAGGAAGCCAGCAGAGAAGATTATAAATGGCAATTGCATGGTCACTGGACACTTGACAACTGGTTGTAAATGTGAACAGGTTGACCAGCACCCGCACAATTATGTGACCGGGGGGGGGGGGAGCGGGAGGAATGACACCATGTTTTATGATGGCTGGAAGTGCTTTAAGGTCCATAAAGTACCCTTTCAGAACTGTAACATCAAATAGGCATTAAATGACTGATGGTATATTGAGGATTATCTATATTCCAAAGTTTTTAAAAAATAATACTTACTCTCAAGTCTGCCATAGTTGAAGAGAAAATTGCTCTGAATATAATAAAATCATCCACTTCTTTCCCTGCTTCCTCAATATTTTCACTGCTTTAGTGTTGTCTGAAGCATCTGCTGAGTAAAAATCTACTTCTTGGGTCATTTAATTAGCGTAAAAAATTCTGGAGTGCTTTAATTGTGCTTGCAGTTCAATAAAAATAGCAAACCCTAAAAATAGTTCTGTATCCTCCAGTACTAATAAATTTCTCTATCTTGTTTTAACCAGGTGCCCCTAAGAAGGAGGTATATTTCATGGCAATTATAGATATCCTTACACCTTATGACACAAAGAAAAAAGCAGCGCATGCTGCCAAAACTGTGAAACATGGGGTAAGAAACAACTATTTGTTTGCATTTATCTCATTGTGCTTAGCCAAGCAATACCACATTTTATAATATATTTCAGAACAACTGAAGCCACAGCTGGCTGAGCAGCGATCCAAAATTGTGAAAGGAAGGCAGGGATGCAACCATTTCATATGTAAATTGATGGGGCTAAGACTTCCATGGGTTTTTAATTTTTTTTTCTTTCAGTATATTATACTTGTTTGTTATCCTACACTTTTTATGTGTATATCACTCAAAATGATAGCAATTTTTCAGGAATTCTGGTTGAAAAGAGCTTTGGGATTTGCAAAAAATAATGAAAAGCTGGAATAGAAATTTTGTTAAATAAAAGCCACATCCAGTCAGAGAAGCATGGCTTGTCTACCTCTAAAACAGATATTAGGTTTCAGTGATTCAAGTGTAATTGGATTACCATTCTGATTATCATTTAAGTAAGATACCCTGTTTCCCCAAAAACAAGACCTATCCCGAATATAAGTCCTACCATGTTTTTTATGTGTGCGCCTAATATAAGCCTTACCCCAAAATAAGCCCTACTTAAGAGCCTGCGCAGCCAGCCATTCCGTCTGGTTGCTTGCGGTGCCGCAGCCACAAGGTGAGGCAGGGTGGAGCTGCCCCATGCGCCCCGCACCGGCTTACCTCAGGGCCCCCGTAGCCAGGCCATCCACACCCCGACACCTGTCTCACAGTGGCAGCACCGGCAGCCATGTGCAGCAGGAGTCCATGTGGCCACCAGCCCACTTCTTCTGCTTGCTCGCGGCTGCAAAAGAGAAGGAGGCCTAGCGGTGTGCTGGTGCCATGGCTGCGAGGTGAGGCAGGTGTCAGGGTGTGGATGGCCTGGCTGTGCGGGCCCTGAGATAAGCCGGTGTGGGGCGCATGGGGCAGCTCCACCCCTACTGCCTTGCGGTGGTGGCACTGGCACACTGCACGGCCTGCCCCGCGGTAAGCAAGCAGAAGAAGTGGGCCTCCCGTACATAGGGGGGGAGACACTCCCCAAAAATAAGTTCTAGAGCTTATTTTGGGGTCCAAAAGAAAATAAGACCTGGTCTTATTTTCAGGGAAACATGGATACATTATAGTCTTTCATATTCTAATCATTTTGGTTGTTGTTTTCTGACCATTCCGCAGCTTCCAAGTAAATACATCAGGAATATTTTAATATGACCACACCAAAGATACATTTTGATATGATTTTTCTGTTGTTGTTGTTGTTGTTGTTCTGTCTTCTATTTCTGCCTATTCCTGAGTCTTTTACCATCACCACCATGACCCACAAGATATTTCCTTTCAATGAATCTCTTGCCAGTGTACATGGTTTCCTTCTTAAATAACTTTGTCCAGTTCAGCTCCGTCCATCAGGGCCTCATCATCCAAAGCCATAGGTTACAAAATACTAAATGAGGACCAGTATGAAATTAATGCAGAAGAATCTTTGGAACATTCAGAAGCTAGAGCTGAAGCTATTAGGATAACAATGTATCCTTTTCCAGTCCAATTTACCTGTTCAAATGGGCATGATCCAGTGCCTTTCTGCTCAGTTTTTCTTTTCATCTGCCTTAGCAATAATTTTAAGAGGACTCTTGGTTTCCTGATAATTTATTTCCAATAAAATGCTAATCCCAGGTTTTTTCCTGGGCTGTCTTCTGGCCTCAGCCATTCAGTCTAATTGAACACTGTAACAATATACTTTTGTGCAGGTGATGGTCACTGTTGGGGAGGCAGTCCTACTCTTTCCATAATCCTAAAGTAGGCTGCATCATCTTTCAGGCAAGTGCCTTTGTTGTTCCTCTGCCTGCGCAAAAAGCACAAGAGAGAGAGAGAGAGATAGATAGATAGATAGAGAGAGAGAGAGAGAGAGAGAGAGAGAGAGGATGTAACTACAACTACATTGGAACCACATTTTTCTGGTGGCTATATAAGTGCCTGTTCAGATGTTCTGCCTCTCTGCTGCAGGTGATTATTTGGTTCTCTCTAAACTGAGCGGAAACACCGGAAGAGAGCCTTGCCCCATTGGAACATTCAAACAGCACTGGGCCTGGAGAGCATTCTCTACTGCCAAAAAGGCTAGGATAGTCAGAAGATGTTTGAAACATCATCAGCTGAGCAATTTTTCTTCATAAATGTCCATGGGTAATATGTAGATTGTAAGACCTTTTCTCCTTCAGATTCTGAAGAGGATGAATCGGTATAGAGCCATTTGCTACCTCTCAGAGTTTTAAAAACTTGGGGCAATCTCTTTAAAGAAATGACTGATGCCACTTTTTATGCTTGAATGAAATTATATGTGCTTTAACTTTTTTATTTTGTTTTCCAGGCTGGAGCAGAAATTTCCACTGTCAATCCCGAACAGTATTCAAAACGCTTCAATGAATTTATGTCCAATATCCTGACATAGTTGTCTTCCTGTTGTTGGCAGAAAAGGAGGGAGAAGAATAGTAGAGGGTGGGTAGTAGTGTTTCCAGTTCTACAGGAATGCAGCCCAGTCTGTTGGATATGATATTCTGTGAGTGTGTGATGACAGTCTGACCTAGCAGAAAACTAACCTCTAGATGTGGGCCTCCAAACCGGTGGAAAATGAGACTATTACTCTCTTCTATTTTGGTTGCTACAATAAATATCCAAACATAAACCTGAGGAATAAAGTAGTGTTAAGATTTGCACTTTTCTTTGAAAAGCATCAGTCTCCAAATGATCAGATGTTAATGTGAACATATAACAGAAGATATAAATGATGGTTTCCTTCGATTGAACTATGGCTGTTCACTCAGAGCAAATTCTCCTTGTTGCTTTCTCTAAGGATTGGACAAGAGATGACCTGTCATTTCAAGGACAAGAACTGTTATAACGATTAAGGAAAGCCATTTAAGTTAGTTGAACAAAGACTTTTTACTTCTGGTCTTTTGATATCCCACTTTCTTTTTGCATTGTTATTTCAAAAAAAGATGAGAATATGAGGGAATTAGATGGCTGCTTAAAATTTTATGCAATCAAGGGAGAGAAAAAAAGCAGTTTCAGAAGAATCCACATTTCTAATGAAATACAATACAATTTCTTGGTGGAGATCATGAAGAGGTGAGATAACTTTATGTAGATACATTTGTACTGAATTGGATTACAACTTGGATTAAGTTATCTCTAATATAATGATCTACCAGAGCTAAATTATTCATGGTTCAAACTTTTATACCTTGATCTGGTTGTAAATGCTGTAAAATGATATTTTCCTGTTTAAAAAAAGGTACCACTTCTTTGTAACATCTTATGCTGTGAACCATTGTGTTAGAAATATTAGCTTTTGATCATTCCATTGGGGAAGAATCTAGTCTCAGAATATGGGGAAAATATAATAAATTGCTGAAGGTGACTGCTCTTAACCACTAGGACAGATTGTCCTGCTAATCCAGATTTTTGGAATAAGTTGCACTAGCTCAGTTTTCTTAAAAGAATCCAAACTGTTCTTGTCTCATTTGAATTACAACTTTTTCTTGTAATCTACAGACTAATGTTGGATTTCACAACCATACTTGTCAAAACTGAAGATTTTGAATTCACTGATTCCATTTTTTCAGTATTCTTCTTGTGAGGATGGGTTGTTTATAGGTGTGTTTTTTTAAGAGGGATTTGGCAAATTATGAACCATCAACTTGCAATCAAGGCACTTTGCTTACTCTTTCTGAATGTGTTTCTTACACATGCTTTTTTTAAAATATGTGATTGTTGGGGTGTTAATGTCCTGTGCCTTCTGCTTTGTGGATTCTATCTTTTTTGGGAGTAAGGTAAATATTTTTTTTTCTTTCTTCGTTGTCCTCAAGTATGCGTATTCTTTCAGATGGGATTTTTCACATTTATGAACAACAAAAAATGCATAACGCATTCCATGATTCCAAAGTCATATAATAGTTTACAAGGCTTAAAAATCATGGAATATACTGTACATACCATAAGATTTTGTTAAGGCATAAATTAAACTAAATTAGAGATTTGAAAGATCTTTTTTTCCCCACCTAGATTTCAAAGCAGATTTCTTTTATTAGAAACCACAGTGTTTAGCTTTCCTAATTTTATGACTATATCATAAAATTAATGTGAATTTAGGAACTTACTTCAAAAGGCAGGCATGGATATGGTATGTTGATAGGTTGTAAAAAAAATTTAAAACTCAAAATGGTGCACTTAGAAGTTCAATGTAAAATAGAAAATTTGGTCTACCCTCTCTTAACATGGAAATTTCATTTTCAGCTCTTTTGTTTACATTTTGATTAAAATTGGTAAGCATTAGCCTAAAATGCTCTGTTTTTTACATTTTTTACAAATATTTGCCTATCTTAATCTATTTAGGAGTTAGTCAGTGCAGTTTAAAAAATCATGAAAAGATGTGTTGCCTGGTTGATTCATGTATAGAAGACACTTGAAACAACCAATAATGGGCACTCAGGCAGAAAGAACAAACTCTCCATCTTTGCCTCCTCTTACTTTCTCTCTTCTCAGTCTTCCCTGGCCTTTGCCTCTGTTGTCTGTATCTGTACTCTCTCCATTCCTCAATCCACTCCCGTCAGAAGTTTTTCTCTTTAACACCTTTAACATCCTGTTCTTTTGTCTTCAGCTGCCTTCATTCCCTGACAAAAGCCACCCAACCCATCTAAGTTGCTACTGATTCTATTCTGGCTCATTGTTTAAAGCCCTCTTTGATGTGCATACTTTGTGCTTAGATGTTGAATTTGAGTTTTACTCAGATATCTCTCAAGGTGATTGGGAGTATATCCCTAAACTCACCTTTAACTCCCCGTTTGATCTTTGTTTTCTGTCATACATGCCATTGACTTGTTAGTCCTTACTACTAAAATTTTACCCACATATCCTCTTTGCCATCTCCCACTCCCATATTTGTGCCTTTTGTTATGCTGCCCTCTGTCAGGAACTTTTAAGACTTTCATCTGAATTCATCTTAAAGTCCTATATCAGCAAAAGTATAACTGCCTTTTGCCTTTAGTCCCATTTTATCCTTCCTCTATTCGATTAACTTAATATTCAGCCTTTGAGCTCTGCCCTGGGGTGGTACTCAGATCCATATGACACTTGGATCTACTAACCGTTGTGGAATTTTTCCCTCTCAATTATTTGCTTAATAGAAAAATAGTTTAATGATTTGAAATCTTCAAAAGGTACAGAAAAAGGCTGATGGGAAGGTCAAGAGGGATGTCATCAGCCTTTTTACTTCAGGTTTCCCCAAACCAAATATCATTGAGATGCTCTAGTTTACAACTCCACTAAACATGGGATTTGTAGACAAATAGATTTGTCTGGAAGATGTCTTTTGGGGAAACCGTTGTTACACCCACATAGACACTTGAAATTTACTCACTGGGAGTAAATTTTACAACTTTAACATTCCTGTTTCTTGCCATTCACACCCAAAATTTTAATCAGAAAATGGAATCACATGGAAATCTTTTGTTTCCACAACACAGTATTAGAATTTTTCCCTTCCCTTCTTATGAATATTAATCTGGCAATGCAGTGAGAATGATATACACAATAAATTCTGATCAAAGCATTGCCTGTAACGGTACGAGAGATGTGGGAGAAAAGGAACACATACCATCTCTTCAGAGTATTGTTAGTTTTGACAGAAGAGCTGTGATTAAACCTAGACCTGATCAGTCTTTTGCTCTTCCTTCCTTGTTCCTATTTTCTATATCAGTGATTCCTCCCTGCCTGGTATCCTTAAATACATCATTCTAAAAATAGCTCATGCGTGTTTTCCCTGTAACTCTTAAGGATAGCACTGGCAATGCAATTTTATTTCCAATTCAGTATGTCCAAGAGACCTTTTAAAACTCATTCATTTGCTTTTCTGCCCCAAGTTTCATTCCTATAAAGGGCATGCATATTGGCACAATTTATCCATCAGTTTAAAATTGTCCCCATCCTTTCTTTTGTTGCAGAAGAGCCCATATTGGATCAGAAGCAGATGAATACTAACCTATTTGGAGATTTAGCAGTAATGTATGGCCATTGGTGCATAGAACTACAATCTTCTAGGTCAAGTACTTTGTTCGGAAATCAGATTTCTTGTTCTCCAATTCATGCAAGGGAATGTCAATAGCCACTCTTTTTTCTTCCCAGTGTGCATCTTGTTACAGTTGCAATGACCCCAAGGTATAGCTAACACATTACAGAAAGGAAGTACTTTTTCAGTACATCTGTGATTTATCTTTTTAAAAATATATATTTGCAGCAGATTTATGACTTAAGAAAGTTAGTGACCTATTTGGAGGATTTTGGGGCATGTGTTAGTCTTGTTCCCAAGTAGACTTACACATGTACATTCTCAGTTGGATCATGTCTAGCCAAAGAATGTGTGGTGTTGATGGTAGTCTTAGCTTCTTCATCTCCTCTTTTGTGGAATGTACTTCCCCAACCCAGGGTTCTCCAGATATATTGTAGCAAAGTTCCCAGCATTGTTAATTAACATGCCTATTCTAGAGTGAGATGGAACTCATATTCTAAAATAAGTTTTTGTTCATCACCTAAAAATATTATGGTATCTTCAGGGGGAATATATACTAATAGTTTCAGCTTTGGCTATCATGTTTGAGGAAGAAAATCTCAATTTTGTTCAGTATATAGTAACTTTCACTGCAATCATTGATGTATCCCCAGAGTCTATATTGTTAGGTGGTTACATCCAGGCAGTTAAGCTGGAATTTCCTGCACTGGAAAAAATGTTGAATGTGGGATTTTTAAGGGCTAAACTGCAGTAGATGGTGACAATCATCTTTAATCATGTCTGTTATGTGTAGAGGAAGGGCTTGGGGAGGGTATCATTGGAAAGCACTCGGGTGAAAATGGAATCTTATAAACACAGATAAATATTGATGGCTAGCTATAAGCCACATGGTCAAAGTTTGCACTTCTTCATTATCTAAGTCTTTGAGAACCTGGTATGAGTGTGTGCAATGCCATCCCAGGCAATCTTTTAAAACTGTATTAATTGTGAAACCATATATTATTTTAAAAGATAAAGGAAACAAGACATTTGTGTTCCAGCCATTATCAATCTCTTCCTAATTGTATGCTTGAATACCATATGAATATATTCAACATATTAATATATATAATCATATGGCATTTAAAGATATTATAAAAGCTGATGCATAATGGCAAGCAGGCAATTACAAATTTGAATCTCCAACTAATAAAAAATAATTTAGGTTTTTCATACCTTTTTAAAATAAAAATTTTAAGTCAATGTGCTTATAAACTGAGACACTGTTTTGAAATGCATGTATGTTAACAAGATGTGAAGTCTCTCAGGTGGGTTAAACAAAATAAAAATGAATTTTTTTGTGTAAAACTGCTCTCAGGGTTTTATTTTTCTCCCCAAAAATTATAAGAATGAAGAAGCTATTTAGCTTAAAAGACTTGACTCAGTGGGTGCTAGTTGAGATTCTTGGGTGCAATATCACACAATCATTTCAATCTTCTACTAGTTTTTCCATCTACCTGCATGCCAGATGCTGGCAGCGAAGGTTACAAATGGCAATCTTGTGAGTAGGGATGCAGTGACTATCATAATTACAAGCTGGTTGTCAAACACCCAAATCACAATTATGGGACTATGGGGACATTACAATGGCCACAACTTTAAGGAGAGTTAATAATCACTGAGGTCAGTAACTGAGGATTAGCTGCATATTCCCAGGTAAGCCAAGAATATATCCACAAAATTGTGTTCAGTTTATTTGCAAATGGGCTTACCCATGCATATATAAGGTCCATTGATCCAGTCGTGTTCACTCACCCCATTAATAAGACTTTCCTCTAAATGCTGGCCTTCTGCTTTAATAAAAGTTAAGAAAAAAGGACTTGCCCCACCATTTGAAAACTACAGCTATTTATTACTTTCAAAAGAACTTTAACAACAAACTGAAATCAACAGCTTAGTCTAGAAGAAAGTCCCACTGAAATGAGTAAAAGGTTTAAGGGTACCACCTATCTCTGCTTATTTTATAATGCAGCATTTGGGGTTTTCAAAGCTATATATTGTCTAGTGTTCTTGGAATATGAGATTTTCCATTTAACTAGGGAGTGGGTTTGGAAAGCTAAATATGAGCCGTCTTACGGTAGGCCCAAGAGATATACAAAATGCCTTTAACTGAAGTTTTAAACACGTATTGAAATGTGAAAGCAAATAAGTCAGGCTCCAAGGATATAAAAAAAAATTTCAGTTATGAACTTTTGACATTAAGGCCTTTTGTTGAGCTCAGCTCAACAAACATTACCTTGTCATCATCTTTTTTGGGTGTACATTAACTGTGCAGCTTGTAGATGTACAGTATTTGGATTAAAATTGGGATGCACCACTACCAATGAGCAGCTCCTTGTTGACTACTTTGCCACTATTATCTGAACTCAAAGGTATGTTTTCCTCAGCAGTCTCCAGCTGGCATGAAAGAGTTGACCAAGTCAGATCTGAAGCACTTTTGCTCACTTTAGATCTGATCTCACACTGAATATCTCTATTGCAATCCTACTCAAGTCCATGCAATAGGACACACTGAATTCAGCAGGACTTTTCTCAGGTTACATCAACAGTAGTATTTAGCATTAAAAAAATGAGATCTGCCGATTTTGGTGGATGCCATTTTTTTAAAGTTTATAATTTACAGATCAATTAGGTATGACAGCCAGATTACATTATTACATCATTGTCTGAAAATTTTCTTCAGAGCAACCCTTTATCTTTGATTTTAAACAAATCAGAATATATACAGCATCTACATAAAAATGAAGAGTTTGTGCTTTTAGGAAAAAAAAGTTTATTCCATTAACAGTACACTATTTCCTATCTTGAGATAATCAGTTTTCTTAGTAGGAATTTAACTTAATCCATGCGAGCTTTCAGTGTCCGGGTAGTTATTTTGTCTTTCTCACTGGTGAAAAGAGAAAAAGGAGAGAATCAAGATGAAAATTGTACTAGAGTTAATCCTCTACTTACAACTAGTAATTTAATGACCGTTCAGATTTATAACAGCCTCAGAAAGAGTTCTTTATACCTGCAATAAATTTCCAGCCATCGTGAAATGTCAAGCCACACTCCTCTGCAGTCACATGACTGCATTTCAGGCATTACGACTGGCTGCAGCTTCCTGCCATCATATAAGTATGATTTATGATATGTTTTGCTGGTTTCGCCAAAACTACAACTGCTTAATGACTGCCATAAAAACAGTAGTAAAATCAGCCTGTCATGAAGGTGCGTCAACCTATGACCATCATCACTTATGACCAAAATTCCAGTCCCAATTGCAATCAAGTCAAGAATTATCTCTATTGTCTAACAGTTAAATCTCAATTTTATCCACCAACAGGTAAAAAAGGTATCTACAACTGTAACTGTTTCCCCAAGGGTTACCCATAACAACAGCACTACACCCAGAGGGAAGGACAAATTAATTGGGAAAATAATTTCACTGGCTTAACCTTGCTTGTTGCCAATTAGTTATTGTCTTTCCAGGCAAGCCATGAAAATTAACCAGAGAGATACTCTCCCACATAATTTTTTTAGAACTGATCTTTACCCACTGAGTTTCTACTTACATCACATGCACTATCACTCCCATACCAGACACAGCATCTCTGTCCACAGCATTGAGCATGGACTGTCCTATGGTTTCAAAGAGGTGATCAGGTTCCTGCATCAAAAAAAAAAGTTAACTTTAATTATAGAGAGTTATTTTTAAGCATCTGTTCAAACTTAAGTGAATGTATTGAGTATAAAAAGAATGTGGACTGAAACAATATAG
Source organism: Thermophis baileyi (assembly GCA_003457575.1). Lineage (NCBI taxonomy): Eukaryota > Metazoa > Chordata > Lepidosauria > Squamata > Dipsadidae > Thermophis > Thermophis baileyi. Next base: position 1,405,324 of record QLTV01002105.1, read on the forward strand.
CCATATTGTATCTTTGAAAGTTCCTAAAGAACAAGTTTGATGAGGATGGAGAGGGAGAGGAATTACATATTAGATCTCTATTAAGGTATTTACAGAGAATGTATGAATACGGCTATGAAGCTTCTCATACAAGTTCTCTCTGTGCCATATCAATAAATTCATGCATTCAGCATGTAGGGGTTAAGCAGAATTCTAAGCAAAGCAGCATATGAACAAGCTACTTTAAACTGAAATATAATTTTTGTGCCGAGGATAAAGTGAAAAATACTGGGAAGAACTTGTACATATGCCCTAAAGCCCTATTAACCTCTACTTTTTGAAGTCCAGAGGCTGGCTTTTATTAAAAGTGTTCTATTAAAGTAGCTAACCCTGCTATATTTCTTATGACCAGCTCTGTATTTTTCTTACCATGTCTGGCTCCCAAAGAGACTCACACATGCCATACATTTGCTCTGTACAGGTCCCACTGACCACAAAATCATCTGTTATCATCGGACAACCAATCAAGTCTAAGGAGCAGATAAAGGGTTCATAAGTGACTGGGTTTAATCCAGCAATTACCGGTTCTGTATAATAAGGTCCAAACCTGAAAGCAGCAAGAAAAGAAAATCATTACAGTTAACTACATTTTAAAATTATAAATTTTCCTTGGCATGACTAGGAAAAGGTTTAAGGTATGTCCACAATTTGTCTATCTCCAATACTAAGAAGTTGGGGGAAAATCCTCATCAGTTTTGAAGATTACCTACTATCATCTCGAGCAGAGAAATATTGCTATTTAATTGCAACTCCCATTTTCTCTCGATCTTAGCCATGCAACTGATAGGAACTAGAGTTCAACTAAATCTGAAGGAGCAAAAACTGCCTGCTAATGTAGCAATAATCCTCATGCAAACCAATTATTCAGGAAGTAAATCCTGGGGTGGAAAACATTAAAAGTCTCATAAAATAATTAATGTATTTGTATGCTCCACACAGCCATGATTAAAACCAATGATTCAGTTAGTGCTAGATAAGAAACACACCAATTTTGATATTTATACCTTAATCTATGTATCACAGGGGTCTTAAACTTTGCAATAACGCAAACAACGTGAGGAGCAAAGCCTAGAATAAGTTCTGACACTTTGTCTATATGAGCCTGGTCAATTTTAATAATTAGTGCCCATCCAAGTAAGTTTCTCCCCACTCCTTCCTAAGGCTCCCTGATTCTCAGTTCAAAAATAATTGCCTCATCAAATCTATTACTGAAATTTATGTTTTAATAACACTAACTATATCCAGATATCATGAATGCTTGACTCTTTACCGTCTTTCATATAGGAGATTAGACACCATGCTCATTAGGGTCTGTGGCTTAATTTGCCTCCCTTCCTTCAGTTCATAGAGATTTAGTCGAAATTTGAGCCTTTGAGCACTGTAAGAAGAAAAACAAGAGTGTTCAAATCCATTTTAAGGCAAAATGATCATTCTCTTCTATTTACCATCCAAGTGGCACAGAAGTATAGTTTAAAACCTACTAGTTGTGCCTGCAAGTAATTATAAAATAGAAATGTGATGAAGACGAATTGCTTCAAATTTTTTATTTCCCACTAATGTGATTAACACATAAATACATTACTATATGCCTAGCATCCTTTACTACCGTGTTTCCCCGAAAATAAGGGCAGGGGCTTATATTTTTTTGACCCCCAAAATATGGCCTCGGCCTTATTATCGGGGGGGGGCTTATTATTTTGGGGGTGCAGTAGGCGGCAAGCGTGGGACTGCATGTCCCATCGCCGCTGCCTCGCCTCCCCTCCCTGCCGCCACCGCCTCGTGGAGCAGGACTCAGCAAGGCTTGTTGTGCCGTTGCATGCACGAACTGCAGGACTGCCGCAAACTTCATCATACTGGCACAGCTGGGGTCCTTCTGCCGTTGGTGCATGCAACGGCACAACAGGCCTTGCAGAGTCCTGCTCCACGAGGCAGCGGCGGTGGCGGGACGAGTCTCACAGAGACTCATTTGTGGCAGGTGGAACATGTTGGGCCGCGAGACGCAGGTCCTACCTGGGACTTGTAGCTCCGTCACGTTCCTTGGCGTTGTGTCCACTGACGTGGTGCATGCAACAGGCCTTGCAGAGTCCTGCTCCACGAGGCAGCGGCGGTGGCGTGACGAGTCTCACAGAGACTCATTTCTGGCAGGTGGAACATGTTGGGCCGCGAGACGCGCGTCCTACCTGGGACTCTGGGACTTGTCACATCGCGAGAAGTTTTCTTTTACAATGAGCTCCTCTGGCCACAATGCCGAGGAACGTGATGGAGCTACAAGTGTCAGGG
>QLTV01002105.1:1409203-1428808 GCA_003457575.1 Thermophis baileyi
ACACTCCGCGGCTCGGCTCCTCTGGGCTGCCTCCGGCAGCGTTTTGCAACGTGCTCCTGCCTGCGAGGTGGCGGCGAGGCAGGGATCGATGCTCGCTTCCGCTTCAACGTGCGCCTGCCTGCGAGGTGGCGGCGAGGCAGGGATCGATGCTCGCTTCCGCTTCCTCGCAGGCAGGAGTGTGTTTCAAATTGCCATAGGCAGAGCCCAGAAGAGCCGAGCCAGTCTCGTGGGGTGTGCGTGCACCCGCCTCTCGCTTGCTCTCGCTCTCCCGGCCAAAAAAGTGCCCGCCGCAAAAAGAGCGCCTCCCGGCATGCCCCCCCTTTCCCCCGGAAAGTAATGGGGGGGGCTTATTTTCGGGGGGGGGGGCTTATTTCAACGCATGTCCCGAAAAGCCCTGTTGGGCTTATTATCGGGACATGTCTTATTTTCGGGGAAACACGGTACGATCAAGGCAAAAAATAGTAAACCAATAGTAAACCACAGTTTATAATTCTGGAGTATCAGGGGAATTTGATTTAGTACCTTTCTGTTTTGTTAAGCAATCAATATGGTGTACCTCACTTTTCATTGTAGAATTTGAAATTCATGTAAGCAATCTAGAGATGACTGCTTGGAGGCTTTTAAAATAATAACCACCATTTAAATTGTTGTAAAGGCAAGCAACCATTGTTTAATTCTGAAAAGGACATTGAAATTTAGAATATTAAACCCACAATTCTGAATAATTTACATTCTATTTCAAACCACATGCAGAAATGATCAGGGTGAGAACTCTCCAGATGCCTTCATTTAAAGTATGTCCCTGAGTATACAGAGACTGCAAATTTATTTCAAGTATCAGAGGAGTAAGCTTGTAGCTTATTTCACATAAATATTTATCCCTAGCTACTGCGAGATGTTCTTCATTTTAGCTACTTACAGGTAGAACTGTACAACCAGAGTTGGGAACTAAGCATATGGTCATTAAACAAATCATAACATGACTGGGGCTGATTTTACGATCATTTTACTATGGTCCAATTTCCCCAATTGACTTTGTTTGTTGGAAGCTGGTGGGAAGGTTGCAAAACATGATCACATGACTACAATATGCTGCAACTGTTGTATATGTGACTTGGTTGCCAAGCCCCTGAACTGCAATCATATGACTGCGAAGTGCTTATAATTTTGACGACAGATGGTAAGTCATTTTTTCCAAGAATGTTGCAACTGTTGTTAAAAAAGCAGTCATGTTGATAACTATCTGTACTTTAGGTGAAGAATGTAATTATATTGTTGATACTTTAAAACGTTGTATTGGAAGTTAACTTGTTTCTGCAAACTCCTGATATTTAGAAGCTGTCTTCCAAGAGCCATTTTAGCCACTCTTGATTGATCCCAGAGATTCAAAAACCATCATCTAATTTACCTCCCTGCCTACCACTATAGATGTGAATAGCTGGACTTAGCTTCAACTTTTCAATAACTTGGCCAATCATGACGTATTCATTTCCCAATGTTGGAATAAGAATAAAAATAAATAAGAATAAACTAAGAAACTAGCTATAAGTTAGTTACAGCTCTTATGAATATTCTAGTTTTCTTGCTTATATCTACTTAATGCAATACTTACACTGTCTGCACATCTGTGGCAAGACCAGCCAAACCAATGAATAATCTGTCTCCCATTGGAAAAATTTTCTGGAAGTCTGTGGCCACCATCTGAGCTTGAATACCAAATCTGCGATCAGCTGCAATAGCCACACAGTTTTTCCCTTTCATGGCCATAACAGCCCCTCCATTATAGGACATAATAGACTAGAAAAGAAAAAATGTTTAATTGAAATAATATGTCAAATGCAGCACTTTTTTACTAGAAGCTATTAAGTTGCACACATCAAGGTTTATCCTTATGAATACGAAGAACATTAGAATAAGCATATTTGAGCCACAAAATTTAAACCCCATACTGGACACAGATAGAATGGGCTAAAAGAAATGTTCTATTTTGGTTCAGAGAGACTAAGAGTTTTTCCCCACTTCATTGTAATCACAGTACAAACAAGCTCTAGTAAGCACTTTTTTTTTCAGTGTTCCCATGATGTTGCCTTCATCCAATTCCTAATCCATGCTCCAGACAGCATTAAGTTGTCCTTAGCTTTCCCATTTTAAAAATGCTTTTGCCCCTAAGTAGCCAATTATGAAATATAATTCTACAAATCCCAATACAGTTGGTGGTACTGTAAAATCACCTCGTGAAAGTGGGATCAGCCTGGTGTCTATTGGCCAGTATAGGCTCATGTGGACACACCTCTCACTTCCAGTCCTTGGACATCCTCCTCCAGAAACAGGGAAGGAGAGGGAGAGACTTCTCTCTGCTGCTTCAACCCCCACCCTATCAGTAAACTGTTACTTGGGCTATCAGCAATTTCGGCTAATCTGGATGTCTAAACCAGGGATAAATTTGGAAACCTGGTGAATAAAAAGTTTCTCTCCTTACACTTGCCACTTCTCCTAGCTCAGTGGTTCTCAACCTTTCTAATGGCGCGACCCCCCCCCGCTGCCGCGACCCCTGCCCTGCCCCCTCCCCGCGTTAGGTGACAAAGGGGGCGTAACACCAGGGGTGAAGTGCTCCCGGTTCGGGCTTGCCTGCGGGTCGCCGGACAGCTGATAGCGAAGGAAGCGGGAGACTTCACCCGGACACTGCCATTTGGGATCTTTTACCCTCTGTGCATGCGCAAAGCGTTCTGCGCATGCGCAGTCTTACCCTCTGCGCATGCACAGCATTCTGCGCATGCGCAAAGGGTAAAAGAACCCAAATGGCGGCGTCCGGGCGGGTCTCCCACTTCTGTAGCTACCAGCTGTCCGGTGACCCGCAGGCACGGCCGAACCGGGAGCATTTCACCCCTGCAAGTGACGGTGGCACCAAGATGGCGGGCTAACGCGCGCGGCGACCCCTGTGAAATGGTCGTTCGACCCCCAAAGGGGTCGCAACCCACAGGTTGAGAACCGCTGTCCTAGCTCATGCAGCCAATACTCAGGCTGGGAAAGTTAGCAGGTGAAGCCAGGGCAAGTTCTAATGAATGGCTAATATTGTGGGTGTAGCCATTTGTCAAAACCTAATAAATTATCTGACAAGAGTCTAACAGCATTAAAATGCTGCATAACTTTGAAAAATAAGTAGACAAAACTCCAGTAGTACAGGGATCGGTAAATGCTATTGGTGGATATTAGGAAAGTGAGGAGGAGGAAAAACCAGAAGCGTCGCGGCAAGACAGTCTGGGAAATAGCTGAGCTCCGATGAGCTTCGTGAAAACCCAGTCTGACAAACCGCTGTCGGGGGGTCTTCGGACCGGAACCGTCCTGAAGGGACAGTGAAGAAGGAGAGGCGTCTCGGATGACCTAGAGGAGCAGGCAAGTTCCTCAATCGGTCCGAGACAGCTCTTCGGACCGGTGGTGGGGGTGGCGGCCATTTTTCAATGACCACTACAAAGCTGGGGCAACCGGACTAAGTTTATGTGCAGGAGCGGTGTTTGGACAGAGTGCTGAAACCGGGTGAGAGAGTGGCCAATTCACAGGTAAAAGGCATTCTTAAATTTGGATTTTAAAAGAATTTCCCGAGCTGAAAATAGCGGCTAATTGGCATCTGGGAATTATATGGGAAAGAAAGAAAGCGGAGGCTAAACTACCAAAGCCCAAGAAGATTATTCTTGTTATAACTGCAATTCGAGAAACATTAAATAATAAAAAGAAGAAATCCGGGAGAAAGCTTTTTTGTGTGTGTGTGGATTTAAAGTTTTTTTTTTTACAGCTTTGACAACCAGCTGATTTGAGTGTATTGTGTATTGGAGAGAGCCATCTGCTGGAGAGAAGGAAATATTGCAACACTTTGTGGAAACTTAAAAGAGAAAATGCAGCTGTATAACTTGACCTTGAAAGAAGATAACTTGGAAGGTCTGAGAATTTTTAAGGAGTATTTGTTTTGCCTATACTGTTCGGCTTTGTTTTTCTACGGCTGTGGAAAACAATAAAATGTGGAATTGGACTGGATTGGATTAATACTCGGATTTGACACATTAGAAGTTGAAAACAAAAAAGAGACTATATGGACCCCAAGTTTTAATTAAATGTGATAGAATATAAAGTTTAAAAGTATAAAAAGTGTAAAAGCCTGTCAAACTGGCAATATGGAGATTTGGATATATGAGAAATTATTTGAGATGATAAAAAATGTGAGTGAAACCCTAAAAGGTGATAAAAAGTTAGAAATTTTGTTGGAATATACAAACCATGAAATAGGAAAAGAGTCAGAAATTTTGCTGGAACATACAGAGCAAGAAATAGGAGAGAAGGTGGTAAAAGGGAATACAAATGAGGAACAAGAAAACAACACTGAAGAAGAGGGGACTGAAAATAAAAAAACAGTTTGGTGATTTCACTGGAATTTACAGTGGCATGAAAAGAGTTGATAGAGGGGATCGTCCCTCAAAAAAGAATCAATCAAAGGGTAAAAATAGTGGGAAAAGACTAGGGAAAATTGGGGAGACCACTCGAAAAATATATTCAAAAGAGAGAATAAGGACTCAGGAGAAAAGATATAAGATACATAAAAAATAAAAAAAAGTAAAAGAAGCAGCTAAGGGAAGGGGATAAAAAGAGAAAATTAATGAGAAAGGGAATTTTTGAAAGACCAAAAGAAAATGGTTAAAGAAGGGAAGATTAGTAGAAAGGAGGGAAGAAAATAGGGTTCATATTAGTAGAGTTAAGGAAATTGTATGAATTTTAGTAATTGTGGATAGTTAATCAAGTTAAAGGGTTTTTATGTTAGATTTGAATATGATATATATTGTTAATGGTGAAATTTGAAATAGTATTAATTGTGGATAGTTAATTAAGTTAAAGGGTTTTTTATGTAGAATTTGGAAATTAGGCTACATGATGAGGTATATTGTTTATGGCAAAGCAGATTAGTAGGAAAAAAGGGGATGGGAAATTTGAAATATTATTAATTGTGGATATTCAATTAAGTTAAAGGGTTTTTATGTGAGATGTGAAGATGATGATGTATATTGTTTATAGTAAAATAGAACAGCAGATGCAATGTGAAAGGGTAATTTGGTTTAATTTTAGAGACAACATAAATTAAATTAAGTTAATTCAATTATGAGATGAATTTGAAATGCATAGTAAATTTGAGAAACATATGTAGTAAATGAAGAAATAAGATAGCTAACTGATGTTAGTGTAAGAGATTAGGAAGTTAGGGCGATTAGTAATATTGCTTATGTATTAAGAAGAAAATAAATTAAGATTAAAAAATATGTAAAGAGAATATTATGGCAGAAATTGAAAACAGCGAGATGATGTAAAATAGATTATGTATATGAAAAGTTATGTAAAATTGATCCGGACAACACTCTTTTCATAAAATATGTATGTTTGGGGGGGGGGATAAAAAAATAAAAATTGTATTTAAAAAAAAAAGGAAAATGAGGAGATTTTGCAGAGCAAATGAGAGCATTATCCTCTGGCTGCAGGGCAAAACAGAAGCAATTTGGATTGGCAATGGAGACAACAGAATCTATGCCGATTTAGATTACTGCTGACTCAGAGGTGGAAGGAAAGCATTCTGTAAGGCTGAGCTATAATCAAGTAGTCCCTAATTTAAATCTCTCCTGATATAAATTAACTATGGTGAACCACTATTATCCAAATCAGAGACCACCAAATGGAGTGTCTTTACTCTTCATTTAGCCAAGAGATGAGTCAATGAGATGAAGTCAACATCTGGATAGATGTCAAGTCCAGAATACTTTTGATAACGATTATATTTTCCAAGCAGAGTTCTCAACAAAATGGTTAATATTAATCCCAAGGGACTATCCATTATATAGTTATTATTTTTAATACTATTAAACCTAGTATTTATTAAATTATTTTCATATAATAGATGTTTGGGGTGGGTGGGTGAGGTATCGAGGAACAATTTGAAACTTCATAAAGGAGTCAATGTGCTGATGAGTTTGAGGGACCCCTGCTTTAAAACATGGTGAAAAAGTCTGGCTCTTGCTCCAGCCCTAACACAGATTTTAAAAAGGCCAAGTCCCAGGCTCGCAATTATCACGCAAGGCCATGCATGCGAACAGCTTTCACTATCGCCTCCATAGAAATTCAGGAAAGAAAGCAAAAGCCTCCCTCCCAACCTCCCCTAATTTGCAATCAGCTTCTACAACAGACATCGCTGAGGAGTCCATCAGCAAGAGTTAGGGCCACACACCCGACGACCCCGGTTATTTATTTATTTATTTATTCTTCTCTTAAGCACCTCGTCTCTGATCCTGAGAAAAATCTCACACCGCCATCAAGGAGAGTGGCCAGTGATCCCTCCCCGGATTTAAGCTATTTCTCCTTCTCCTTTTACCTCCATCTCTCCCGCTTCCTCTTTCCAACATCAAGACTCACCATGATGAAAACTTCGGGGGGGGAAAAAAAGCCCTTCCTCACGCACAACTCCGCCGCAAGACAAGCTTCCTTCCGCGGCTATTACTAAGCCCCGCCTCTACCAGGACGTAGTACTTCAACATAAACTCCTGCGATTGGACAGCCTGCCTCTGTCAATCTAGGGCCGGAGATGGGCTCTCGGTACAGGAAATGAAGAGTCATACCTGTTTGTCATAGAGATAAAATAGAAGAGTAGTTCGTTGCAGTCTATGAATACGGGATTTGTAGCTCGAATTTTAAACGGCATTTTTAGATAATCCTTACTTTTCCAATCCGATACACCTAACTTTTCTTGAAAAAAATAAACTACAAAATATGCCACAGAAAAATAAAAGATAAAAAGAAAATTATGTACTAGCTCATTTTATTATTGAAAGTCTCATTTTCTGATTCTTTGGAAATAAGGAAATTATCGATTTGTTCAAAATATTATTCTCTACATGTAATAAGCAACTCTTTCTTCACTCTACTACGAAGACCCTTTTAAAAACATCAGTGAGAAGAAATTAAGCAACATAATTAACACAAATCAAGCGAAGGAAAATTGGGAAGCTGGTGTGCATCTACAATATCTCTGTTTCTTCGACTCCGAATGGAATAGAACGTTTTTCAGATCTGGGGTTCGACATAGAAAGAACTGAAGAAGCTTCTTAGAAGCGAAACGTTTTCAAGGAAAAAAACAAGAAACTCCAGTTGTCTTTTGGAAAAGCATCTTTGGGACATCCATGAACTGGATGATTGAGATTCTCCATAGACCAAACACTCTTTTTATGATCCTGTAATCCCTTAATTCGGGACAGAAAAAAATTATAGAGGAAAGAACATATTGGCAGAGTAAAAAATTGTTAGAAGATAATTACAGTAGAGTTGCATCAAGATGTCCTTCTGCCTTTAATACTTTTTAAAAGTCTTTCATGTAGACTAATGTTTCTCAACCTCAGCAACTTTGCTATATTAAGATAGATTTGAATTGCAAACATTGCAGTATACAGATGGCAGCTAAGAGATAGTTTTTTGTATCTCTGTGTTGCAGTCTGGATACGAAGACCTATAGTTTTTTGCAGTGTTACAGTTCAGGTTGGTAGCCTTATTAAAGCTAGCACTAAAAAGGGACATATCATCTTTGCTATTCAGTTTCTATTGGTCTGAAAATCTTATTTTTTTTATTTGATTTGTAAATATTTATAAGTCACACTGCCTGTTTGGCTAATGAAAAGAGGAAACAAGGGGGGGGGGGAGAACTGAAGATCAGACTGAAGAATAATTTATAGTTATGTTAATATGGCAGGTTATAGATCAAACTGTGATTCAAAAATTCTGCTCTAAAAGCTATTCTTAATATTTCAAATTTTGAAACAGCTGAGAATGAGAGGCTATTTACAAGATAGATGCAATATAATTGTTCATTTTGCAGACAAACAGTGATACAGGACCCAGAAATTGCAGAACAATTTTAGTGTTTCAAATTTTAGGTGGCTACTAAATTTTAGATGATTATATTGAACTCTTCCATAAATAATGGCCTCCATATTGCAACAATAATTCTTTTATGTCTCTATTAAAAGCTCCATTTTGAAGAGAAGGTAGCAGCTCTGACCAATGGGGCCTTTGCATTGGTATGTCTTTGGCATCACATGTGCTGGAACTTATGACGATCATAGTCCTATACCGTTGGAAAACATCAAATCTGGGATAGTTTTAATACAATACCACTTTTGAGCAAAATAGCCATTCATTATTTATCATTTCCAAGAATAATCATACCATTGATATACTGGTCATCTTATTTCCAGTCTTTTGCTAATAATCTGTTGGATGAATATTGCCTTTTCCCTTGTCAACAAATATTGAAGGAATGGTGAGTTACTTTATGGACAGAGTGGATGAGAACCTGCAAAAGAGAGAGGTGAGAAGCTGAAAGAATAAAAGACATTGCTGGAAGCCCTCTATGGAGATGGTGAAAGCAAGAATGCAAGATTGTGTAAATCATGATGACAAGTAAAATAACAGAAGATAGGTAACAATCTCACAACTGCTGGCCTTTTCTATGTAGGTTCCAATATCAGATGCAAATATATAAACCACAGGTTGCATTATAAAATCACAGTGCACTGGCCTCCCACCTATAGACACCTAAACTAAATTGAGAAATAGCTTCTCTTCTTTTTTTTAATTTTATTTTACACCTTTAATTTCTTTGAGTTTCTTACTTCTTTTCTGTGCTTTTGAAAGCATTGTCTACTAAGAAAGGGATTAATGTATTGGGTAAAAGTGAATGTGTAAACCACAATAGCTGGTTCACACAAAACAAAGCAAAGTACATTGTGGCTTAGTGCAGCGGTTCTCAACCTGTGGGTCGCGACCCCTTTGGGGGTCGAATGACCATTTCACAGGGGTCGGCGCACGCGTTAGCCCGCCATCTTGGTGCCACCATCACTGCAGGGGTGAAATGCTCCCGGTTCGGCCGTGCCTGCGGGTCACCGGATAGCCGGTAGCGACACAAGCGGGAGACTTCGCCCACCCGCCCGGATGCCGCCATTTGGGTTCTTTTACCCTCTGCGCATGCGCAGAACGCTTTGCGCATGCACAGAGGGTAAAAGAACCCAAATGGCGACGTCCGGGTGAAGTCTCCCGCTTCCGACACTATCAGCTGTCCGGCGACCCGCAGGCAAGCCCAAACCGGGAGCATTTCGCCCCTGGTGCCACGCTCCCTTGGTCACCTCATCCCGTGCGGGGGGGGAGGGGGGAGGACCACCGGCTTAGTGCAATATGTAAGTCCAGCAGGGCACTTTTAATTTCGAGGCGGGGGGGGGGTTTTGCTAAAAAACATAATAAGACTTTAAAAATTGAACACTAGAGGGAACTAGAAGAACTAAAGATTACTATTAAAGGAAGAGAACATTCAAGTTCATCTTATACTACAAAATGAAGCAAATATTTTAACATTAGACATATTGAAGGATATTTTTGAATAATAGACCCAGGTAAATTTTAAATGTGTCTGCCTCTATAGATTGACTGTGTTTAAAAGATATTATGAAAGAGGAACAAGTTTTACCTGACAAGATTGAGATTGATTTGAAAATCAATTTAAAAATGATAGGCTGCAAGAATAATATTGAAAAAGATATTACACTGAATATACGAAAGAAACCAGCTAATGTCTTAATAATTAAACGGGATATAGAAATAATAACCCAATAAAGTGACCTGAATTATTTTCCTATATTGGGTGTTCAAAACAGACCTTAAACCTTTTGAGGAATTTTATGAGATGGGACAAAGAAAAAAAATGAAAAGAAATCAAATTCTAGCACACTATTTTTTAATAACCAAAAATCAAGATTGTTAGAAGTAAAAGGAAGGAATGTATAGTTGATTTATTTGATCAAAGTTAAATTGTTATCATCTTTAATGGATTTTTGCCAACATCAGGACTAGAATGATTATATTTTATGGATTTGTTTATTGATAAGGGATGGGATATGGGAAGAGGAGATATTTGATATTAAGAGAACTATAAGTTCTCTTTAAGTTACTATAATTGTTTATACTCGTGATGAAGATAGGAAGCCACTTCTTTATATATTTTTCTTTTTCTTTATTACACTCTTATTTTGTCTTTATTTTCCATTTTTTCCTATTTTTTCTTTCCTGCGCCTTCTTTTTTTCTTTTCAGTGTTTTAGTGTGCATTAGTAATTTTGAATAAAATTACTATAAGAATTACCACTAAAACGAACTTCCAGTGGAACAAGCAGAAGCTGGTAGGTTTGGTTATGGACAACAAAGAATTCCACTTTCATTTTGAATTCTCTCTCTTGGAAGAGGGGACTGGATTAAGACAACTGGATAACAGGTACCAAAAGTGACACCCGTCCCTGGGTGGGCTCGAACCACCAACCTTTCGGTTAACAGCCGAACGCGCTAACCGATTGCGCCACAGAGACTGCCGTAAACGTTTTCTTTTTGCTTTGGATAGCCATTTCTAACCTGAAAAATGCTTCCTACATACCGCCACTAGAGGCAGAGTAAATCGTGGGGAAGAGAGGGGAGGATATGAAGTAGCGTGGAACAAAAAATAAGCAAAAAGTTTCGTTTCATTTCGAGTCTTTTTCCAATTGAGACGATTCCATGTCAGATACAGGATTCAGAGCCCCCTCCGGAGCTTAAGAGCTTTGTAACTGCCCTGCAAATGGCCTTGTCTCAATCGTCTCTCCGCTTCCCTCCCTTCACTGAAATACATGTTTTTTGTTTAACCCTCTCCCGGAAAAGACGGGGACCCTCTAGGCTCGGTTTCTGTGAGTTTTCCGTTTGGAACAGATTTATTCAAGCTATAGAGAGCACTCGAAAGCGTTGCCCGCTCTTTGGGCAACTGCCAATCTTTCCATACAAAGACCTCACGAACAGTGGCGGTGGGTCATTCTTGAAACAACTCGGCATGTTTAAATTTGCATGGAGTCAGAAGAGGATACTCGTTTTATAAAGATTACGGTGCCCTGAATCGGTGACAATGTTTGGGAAAAGCCGTTTCACCCCACAACGTGAGCGAAAATCTGCCGGTGGGAAAAGTTGTCTTGCGAATTCCATCTCTTGTCTCGCTTCCTGTCCCCACTAGCGAGCGTCGGACTGGCTGGGCCGCCCCTTGATAACCGGGGAGAGCGGCTATCATAACACCACACATTCGGAGAGCCCGAAACTGACAGACCGTGACAGCTACAGAGGCGCCCCGAGCAACACGTCTGCGGGGTCAAACCAAACGCCGCCAGATTTGTCTGGGGCGCTGCGTAACTGTGTCCCTCTGGGGCGTTTCTTTTTCCCTTCCACTTGCTTTCCTTTCCGCGAGAGCTGGACGGGCTGGATCCAGATTGAGCACGCTCAGCTCAAGGATCCCCAAGAGATTGGGAGCTCTTGGTCTCTTCCGCTGGTTTTGCGTTGTTTCGGCGCGGTTTGACACTTTGGCCTTCGGATGCGAGTCGTTGGGGCTTTTTAGAGCAGACAGGCGGTATCTTTGAGAGAGGCACCTCCGGAGTGGTGATATTCAGAACTAGGCAGAACTCTTATTCGGAAGAAGCCAGGCGGTAAAAGGTGGGGGGAGGGTTCTGGCGAAGAAAAATTTGGCACTGGCTTCCATGAGCCGGAAATGAGAGACGGCCGCGGGAAATCAAGACTGCTGTTGTCGAGGTACCTTAATGAGAACCAGCAAGAGCCAATGTACTAAGGTTCTAAGTGGGAAATTCTTAGCGACTCTCTTGGGACCAGACGAAAACTAACCACTCCGCAAGCCTAACCCAGATTCAAAGAAGCCAATTGCGTATTGTGTCAACGCAGCCCCTAGGTGTTTCTCCGAGCCGTCGGGTGAACACAGCTAAGGCTGTGTTCCGGATGAGGGATAGAAAAAAAGGAGTGCCTGTCCAACTCAAAGAAAAGAGGAGAAATAAGTAGGGCTATATAATTATGACAATTTCTATTACAGTATAACTGAATTTCGAAAAGGAATCAGCTGCCCCATCAACATTATCCTGAACCCTCTCGGGTTTCTCCCTCGAATCTAACCTTTCCTACCGAGGCGTCCGATGAAAAGTGTAGGTCAATCATTTCAGTGTCTCCAAAGAGCATCCATTTTTCTCACCACCTAGAGGACCGGATGCGGGCAGTAACGGGACTTTTGCCCCGCCGTCGCCTTTCGGCAAATCTTTGGAAACTTTCTCCGTGGTCTCCAAAAGAGTCTGCCCTGCAAAGCAACATAGGGCGGCGCCCAGCCTCCCGATCCCTCTCCCCTTTCGTCGAGCAGATCCCCAGGCCGGCAACTTTCAAAATTCATGTACAGACCTGTTGGGTGGAACGGGATTTTTATTTATTGGCAAGGCGAGGAGAGAGAAAGAATTTAGTCTTTCACGATTTCCTCTAGACTGCACTATCTCGGGTTCGGAGTGAGATCGCCAAGTAAATTAAACGAAGACTTATATCTGCAGTTAGGCGGGAGGAAAAGCATTTCAAAGGGAAGACTGGATCTCCGTGTGCTGTTCTCGTTTTCTGAGGGGCGATGAGTCGATGCTCTCTGTTGTAGTCCAGAGATGTCCAGAGAAAATCTTTCTGTAGGACTCTGCTGAAAATATACGACCGCCCTAATTCATCGGAGAATAAAGCTGAAGAGGTTATTGCCCTACCGGTAGTTGAGAGGATTTTAGATGCATCTTATGGGAGTATCTTAAAATGGGATTAGTAAATAATACCCTATATAATCATTTAGACTGGTTAGAGAGTTAGGAATTGAAATCCCTTTAAAACAGCCTGATCTACAAATATGGGTTACCTCAAATGCATTTTTTGTCCATTAAAATAAAAGATCCAATCCGCAGTCTGGCAGTAGTTGGCAAATCAAAGTTCTGACAAGAGGCTAGAGGAACCAAGAGGTCTTAAAAAATACCTTGTGGCTGTTATTCTGTTAGGAAATCCCTGTTTACCAGAAATCCTGGGGGCACTTCATTGAAAATAACCTCCTTTCATCTAAGTGAAACTTACTCAGCTTGTTGACAAACTTGCTCAGGGTTGGACTACATGTTCCTTGGCAAAAGGGACTATACAATTGGAATTATACAGTTTTTCATCAGGTGCACCCAATAGTTTTAACCAACATGTCTTACTTTTCTTGCCTCTAGAGAATGAGGAAGTAGTGCTGGAAATATCAGATCCGAATTATTTGGTAAAAAGAATTGTTATAATGTCCTGGACATTTCCATAACATTAGGAGCTGCTTCTTCATACTGCTATTGATGTGTCTTTTTTTCTCAGATATTCTCACTGAAGAAGCTTTATAATTGTCATGCCCTCATGTCTGTAATCGGTTACAAACAACTTTCAGGCCATTTTCTCACTGGTGATTTAGACTAATAGTGCTCCAACTAAGCAGATTTAAGGTGTGTGAACTAACTCCCAGAATTCCCTAGCCAGTATGTTGAAGTCCATGCATCTTAAGTTGTTGAGGTCCAAAAGTACTGATTTAGAGTGTTACCCAACCATTATTTTGGAGATATAAAGGCAATTTGGTGAGTGGTAAAGGCACCAGGAAACCAGGAGGTTTAAGCACAAAGCCAGCTTGGCCAGTCACTCATTCTCATCCCTAGGAAACAAGGCCAACCAACTTTCAAGATCTTGCCAAATAAACTGCAGGAAATTGTCCAGGCAGTTGCTAAGTATCAAAACTGTTTTGAAGGCACATAAATAAAAAGGCAGTGCTACTGTATCAGAACACCTGTGGTTAGATAACGTTGTGAATCATAATGTTCACAATAATGGCTCTCGACATTTTGAGAGCCAGTTTGACCTAATGGTTCAAGCATCAGGCCAGAAAACAGGACACTATGAGTCCCAGTCCTCCCTTAGGCCGGCTGGATGACTTTTGGGCAGGGCACTTTCTCTCAGCCCAACTCAACTCATGGGGTTGCTGTTGTGGTGACAATAGGAGGAAGGAGTTATTTAAAAAATAATAAAGAGAGTGAATAAATAAATATATAAGTAGCCCATTTCTTATCTAGGGGAACTGACCTGTATTTCACGTGTTATATAAAGATAAAAGGAGAAAGATCAGCTACAGTTTTCTTCATATTAAAGTAGGGTTAAATGTGGAAGGACCAATTAAAGCAGTGCTGGTTACAATTTGCTTTAAAAACTTAAACAATTTTATTTGGACATAAGTTTTCAGTACTTTCATTTGTTACTGTGTCTCTAGTTCTATATTTTACCTCTGTGGGAAAGGAAAAAGTTCTCTAGGCAGAAAGTGGGCAAAAAAATCTGCTGAAAATTTTGGTATAGCAAAATTTTAAAAAGCACCATCTTAAAAAAAAAAAAAGATTTGCCACTTAATTCAATTTAGTATATTATACTATCCCTTAGCATAACAACTGGAAATACAACAGATTTCTGCAAGATAATCACAAAGCTGATTTTGTAGGCGTACTTAAATTTGGGGGTAAGCTCTCTTGAACCCAGTGAACTTGTAAACCTGTATAAGGATCGTGTGCCATAGTCTCTTGCAAATATGCAAATTTTGGCATTGCAGGGCAAACTTCATTTTACTTTATATATTACCGGTATGTGGTATGTGTCTAAAATTCTTCCTACATAACTTGTATCCCTGTGAAAGAGAACAAACAGCTTGTGTGTTGGGAGCAGGGAGCAACGGATTATTAAGATGTCCCCTTGGCTTTCTGGGGTTTTATTCTGTCTACTTGACCAGCAGTAAGACTCTGCTAATCTCGCCTGGACTAATCTCTGAGCAGGTTTTTCTCGGATTGCACTCGTCATTCAGGTAAGTGCGCACACCTAAGAAAATGCAGGGTTCGAAAACTTAGACCGAAGGCTAAGGGGGGGGGGGGAAAATCGGCATCAACTCTGAAGCATTATCACTTATTCGCTGGGGGAGAACTGAGAGGCAGGCACCTGTCTTTGTGAAGCAGGGTCGCCGGTGCTTTGTTGCAAGTTCCCGCTCCCTCCACGATTCTGGTCCCTGCCGGGAGGTTGCCATCTACCTTCCACCCACACTTCCGCACACAGTAGGTGGGGCTCCTGTGCTTTTGAGCACCGGCGGGGAGCAAACAAGAAAGGGTGAGGAAGCCTCGGGTTCTAGATTTTAGTGACCCAGCCAGCCGCTTCCCTGATCGCTCCCTCCTCTCGATCCAGGCACAGGGAGGTCGAGACTCAGTGGGGCTCCGGGCGAGGCTGTGGCAAAGTCACTCTGGTCAGAAGATGACCCGGCGGTCTGCGAAAGGATCTGGAAATGCCTCCCCCCCCCGGCTGTTTGGGCTATGCTGTGTACCACGGATAGGGCAGACCGCATCCCAAATCGTGATTGAATATTTGAAGAAACACCGTGAATCAGTTCATCCCATTGAAAGCAGCGGGACTAAATTAAGCAGTAGGGCCCAGAAAGATTTCAGCTTCTGAGATATGTATTTTTTATATTGGGCCATTGATTTATAATGAAGGAGGGAAACAGAGAAAAACATGGATTCGACATAACACCCCCCCCCCAAAAAAGAATCAGGGGAGGTGACACAAATGACTGTTCGGCCACCGGGCCCCTGCCTTGTCAGAACGATGAGACTAATAGTCCAAACCCTCCGGAGGGCACCGGCTGGGGGGAAATCTGGCATTCGAAGGGAAGAATCGCTTCTCCCCGATCCATTGTCTTCGCTTTCAGTTGGAGACCGAAAAGGTGGACCTGAAGGAATCAGAGAGACATCTGAATGGGGCTGACAAGATTCGAAGGGGTGGTTTCTGCGTCTCGAGATCGTGACAGACCGTCAGGCAGGTTCGCTGGCCTGGTTTTCTAGCGAGGAAAGGGGGGAGCTAGAAGGGGGAGCGGAATTCCTCAGCAGCTAGCTGCCTCTCCTCCGGCATTGCTGGGGGACCCAGCAACACTTCGAAGGAAGTGGTTTTCGGCTACTGATCTCTCTGAAAGCAACTCGGGGACCTCGCTTTGATCTCCTTTCTGGCGCTGTCCGTTGAAATCTTCGAGGGCTAGCGAAAAGAACAGCTTCCCCCATTCAAAAACGCCTGCCAGGAGGTGTGACGTCTGGCTGACGCGACTGTTCGTCCAGCAGCAGCAGCAGCAGCAGCAATAGCTCGAGCGCGCCCAGTTTGCTGCGGCACTTGGATCTGGCTGCGCCCGGCGTCCTTAGAGCTACCAAAAGGCGCTCTAGGGCTGCGCGGTCTCAGCAGGATGCAAGGCTTCCGGTCGAGGCCAAGCTCTTACACTGCGGAGGACAGCTACTAGTCAGACAATACCGTAGCAGCGGCGCTGAGAAGAAAAAAGTTAATCTGTTTTAATTAGGCCGATATAAAGTTCTGAAGTGGCTTTCATTCTTCCGATTCTTATCCCTTTTTAATCAGGATTTATGATCCATTCACCAGCCACTGGATGGATCTGAAATCCGCCTTGCTCTTCCCAACCACGTTCTTGAGTCGCCGCCATGACTCTCCTTAAGCAAGGAAAGAAGGGATCCGCCTGCCTGTCCAGGAGCTGGCTCGGTAGTGCAGAAAAAACTCGCGTGAATAGGCGCGGAGTTTCGCCACCAGGCAGGCAGCAACTAAGCCCAGGTGGCCCGCACCGACCACGTGCAAGTTCACAGATCACACGAGGAAGGATGTGATCGTGATGTGAGGATATTGTCATGGAACTAAATGGGGTTGAGGAATCTGACGGTAGAATAGTACACAGTAGAACCACAGACGGATAGATTTTAGAATATCACCAACTCTTCGCCGTCGTTACCACTAGAGAGAATTAAAAAACGTGACCCCTTCAGGAAGGCTGGTTTTAAACTGACCAGGCCATCCTGAGCGCAACAGCCACTGAACTCTCCTTTTCTATCCTCTGGAAAGGAAGATCAAAAGCAGAGCTGGGATCAAAAGTCCCCAAAAAGCAAATTCCAGCCACTCCTCAAAAGAGCTGACATTCTGAAGCCCATAAGAAAAAAAAAATTAAACCTACGGTATTTTAAATTTAACTCTGCTCATAAAATGTTTATCGTTACCGTACTTCCAAAAAGGATTATTTGTGAGTCACCCAGCAGGACTCCCACAACCGAAATCCTGTACTCCGGATTGAAAAGCAAACTACTTTCAGTATACTCCGAGCCTCACTAGTTTACCTTTTAAAGTCATTTGTTTGCAACACCCATCTGGACTGGTATTCTGCTGTCCTTAATTTTTAGCTGGATCATTTCTCACTGTCAAGAAAGATAATCCGCAACATCCCCCTACTCTGTTTCTATTTTGTGTTTTGTTTTATTTTCGTTATTTCTCTCATAATCATAGCTCCTTACCAATTGAATCGTGTGGATTTAGGTTTTTAGAAACCATTTACTGTTAAGAGTATGGTGTCTAAACATGCCCTAGTCCAAGAATACAGACACATGGGAAATACCTGTAAATTACTACTGTATTTTGTTATTCAGATACTATTCGCTCCTTAGCGGTTTTTTCTCACATTCGTAACGCGTCAGTTTTCGTAAGTGCTTGGACCTATGGAGCAAAATTGTCGCGAAATGCTATATTAGAAAAAAAAAATTGCATGTTTTATTCACGCTGCAATTGTTCAGATTTCAAGTAAAAGTCCTGGAATTCAATAGAACTGGAACCGGGCAGAGGGTTTTGTCGCTAAATTAATCTGAGGCTGTAGGACAGGAGGCGCGCGTGTTTGTGTATTCAATATTCAAAGACTACAGGGTTTTTATTGCCGTTTAGCAGATTTTCCTGAACGTCTTCTCGACGCTTCTTTTCTTCCTCGCCTTCGCAGGCACCTTTTTTCTCCAGCCGGCGCGAGAGGGTTTGACCGGGCGAAGGGAGGAGAGGAGAGGAGAGGGGAAGGGAAGGGCGCACCAAAGCCGCGGCTTTTGTTTCTTCCCCCCCGATACAGCTGAGCTACAGCTGCTTGTTCCGGTTCGGTTTTGTTTCAGCTGGGCAGAGGAACTTGACGCCTCTGTAGTCTTGGCTGTAGCTTGGGGGCTTGGACTGTTGAGCTGCTTTTTGTCTTGTCTGGAGGCGGAGAGACAGAGGAGACCCGTTGATTCCTCTCCTGCTGTTCGCCGCCGCTTCTATTTATTGATGTTTAAAGGGACTTGGCTCTTTGGCAAACACCCTAAAGAATGAAATCACGTGGCTACAAAGGGGGCGGGGCTTGCTGTCCAGAGGACGGGGGGGGAGGGCCCTTTTGTTGATTTCCCTGCCCTCCCTTTCGTACGGTAGTTCAGCCGCAGGAGGAGGGGCGGCTGCTCCCAGAAGATCTGCTTGGAGTCTGTTATATACATATGCATATATTTAAATTGGAGAGTGAGCAGTATAAACGGGACGAGGGGTGTGTTTCCCCCCCACTCTCTCTCCTTTCTTCCGTCCCGTATTTTGCTGCTTCGGTGCGCCCCTAGGAAGGATCCGCGATCAGGTAGGGCTTGAACACTTTCCGCTCCCAAACCAATCTCCCTTTCACCCGGGAGAGCTTTCGCTGGCCCCGGGCGGTGCCCTTCCTCTTCCCCTTCGCTTCTCTCTTTGTCACTCCGTCGCTCCTGTTCGCCGTTTTCTTCCTTTCCCCCTCCTCACTTCTCGGTGTTCCTTTCAAAATGGCCGATCTCTCTCTCGAAATTTGTCAGCCCTTCTCGGCTTTCTTTGTTGTGGCGGTGGTTGTCGGCGGGGGGGCTTATTCACTGCTGGGAGGGATGCTGCGGAAGATTTTCCAAAGTAGCCTCTTCGGATTTCCTGTTCTTGGAATCATAGGAGCCCCATCCCCTCGCCGCCCTCCCCCCTCCCGGCTTTGCAGTTAGGGCGCAGGGCGGCAGCTTCGGTTCTCTTTCGCTGGTGCCTTTGGGCAGCAGCCGGGGTCTTTCAGAGCCTTTGAACTCGAGAGGCCTTTTCGCCAAGAGCCGGAGCGGCTGGAACTGAGCCCGCTTGCTACAGAGCGGAACAGAGCAGTGGCGGCTAGAAAGCCCATTGGACTGGGACTAAACCTTGACAGGCAGGAGCCTGTAGTCTGCAAACTGGAATCAGAGGCTCGGACGGGGATCCCTCCTCTCTCGCAAGAAGAGAGAGGCAGCTTGCGAGATCCAAATGTCAGGCGAGCAAGTATGCGCGCAGTTTGTCCTAGGCCCGAGTGACGTCTGTGTGTGTGTGTGTGTGTGTGTGTGTGTGTATGCGCGCGCGTTTATTTGCGAGGAGGGGGAATAAGGGGAAATGTTATCAACTCTTTAAAAAAGACTGGTTTCCAAAACTCGTGCCTTCCAGATCACTCGGACTATAATACCCATAATCTTAAATCACCTCCATAGCTGGGGGAGCGTGTAGTCCGCAGCTCTTGGAATTGCCAGGGTGGGTTGGATTTGATAAACGGGAGTGGGGGGGGGCTACAACCACAATATGGCGCATTACGTCGAGAAAATTGGGGAAGGAAGGGAGAAGGGAGAATATAATATTTCGCTTTGCGTTGAAGCAGAAAGATTGTGTGATATGCCTGCCTGCCTGACTTTCTTTCCTTCGCCTCGGGCCGCAGCGGGTTAAAGTCTGATCTGGAAAATCTAGACTGGAGCGAGAAAGGGGTGTGTGTCTGTCATTCCTAAATCACGTGGGAACACGCT
>QLTV01002105.1:1428828-1446628 GCA_003457575.1 Thermophis baileyi
TTATGGGGAAGACACGTGAAAGAAGCGGGAGAAGGCAGAGTAAGGGTTGGCCTTTACCGTCGCGAGGTTTGCAGGCTGAAGATAGGATGGAAAGTAGGGACCGAGAGAGGGAAACACCCCCCCTCCCCGCGTCCCTGCCTGAAAGACCGGCTGGAAGGAATGAAAGAGATCTGGCTCAGTGGGGGAGGGGCTAGTGGAAATTTTTCAAGGGCGCCGTGCGCTGCTGTCCCTCGCTCCCCCCTTCTCTCCAGATGTTGTTTGGGCTACGACCGCGCTCGCTCTCAAGGCCAGAAATGGATGTGAGTCCTCGTAAATCCCACCACAGGGAAATTCCGGAAGGAGAAATAGAAGTAACATTAACAGAGATGTGGGAACATAAATAATTTACCCTCCTGAACATGGGTTATTCATTCATTCCTCACAAAATTCACTTTCCTGTCTTGGATTCCGATCCTTTTTTTTTTTTTTTTTTTTTTGTTAAGTTGTTATTTTTTTGGCTAAAGTGGTAATTTCTGCTTTATTATAGAAAACAGATATTTTGTTTGTTGCAACAAGTTAACTTAAGGAGTAGAAATAGATCTTGTTTTCTAGTATTCAACAAAGAAACCGTATTTCTTGCATTGGAAGGAGGCATAGGCGCTCATTTTTTATATCCATGGATAGAATAATGGTTACCATCTTTCACATTTTCTTTGAAAAGTTAGGGGCTGTTTTTAAATTTAGAATTAAACAAGGAATTATGTGCCCACAACATGGTCATTCAATTATTCGCCTTAACTTGGAGTGAATGTCCTTGAATCTGGGGTGCCAATCGGCTCCTTTTTTTTTTTTTTAAACTTTCGAGGGAAAATGTTTTGGCTAGTCTTTTGCCTTAAATTTGAAAGGAAGAATTTTCTAGAAAGTCTTTTTAGAAATCCTTCTTTGTAGGTTTCTCCATAAATTAAAAAAGCATTCGAAATTCCAGCTGCCACAAATAAATCACAGTTCAAAGTTCTGTGCTTAATGAAGATGAACCCATGTTCTTGTGTCTTTGTTACCGTTCCCCCAATATTGTCTCAAGTCTATGTTTTCAGCTTTGAAGAACAGGTTTGTTTAACAGCCCCAACCCTAGGTTTTTGCCACTTAAGGTAAAGTATCTGTTTCTTGGGATTTTCCTCAGGTCTTGGATTGGATTCCACGCTGAACCTGCTGTATGAAAGCTGAGGGAGAAAAGTAGAAGGAGCTAGTGCTCCAGATTGATAGATGATGTATTCGTTTGTTATTGGGGTGCTCCTGCTCTGTTTCCCCCTCTCCCTTCCACCACAAGATCAAACAGTCCGTGAACATAAATGGATTCAGCTCTACATACATACACACACACACACACACACACACACACACACACACACACGAATGTATCTTGTCTTTTTATGTCCAACACACAGAGAGAGAGAGAGAGAGAGAGAGAGAGAGAGAGAGAGAGAGAGAGAGAGAGAGAGAGAGAGAACCCTGTAAGGAGTGTTTGCCTTGTATAGTGATTTGAGGGAGATGGAGAAAGAGGTAGTTCTAGATCTGGAAAGAAGCTACGGAAATCTTACTGTACTCTGTTTTGAGGGGAGACGAAAAATCTCGATCAACCCTTCCCCAATCTGGCACTCTCTAGTCTACAGGTACTTGAACTATCCCTCCCATCACTTTCAGAAAGCAGGGCCGTGGAATTGGTTGGAACTCTAGACTGACACCTATGGAAATCGATAGGTCAGGGAGGTGAACAAGTGTTTAGGGTTTGATGGGGGAACATTTGATTAAGGAAGTGACGCTGTCAAGCCCACTCAGGATGCGCGCTCTCCAGGAAACAATAGGCTGTTTAAAGCAGCTTTCTCCAATCTGATATTGTTGGGCTACTTCGTCTATAAATCCAAGGTGTTGTTGCCATTGGAAGACACCAGATTCGGGAAGGCCGGATTGAATTCTTCCAGAAGAATAAATGAGGTAGAGACTAACATATAGCCGCGGCTTTGCGGCGGGTGATTGATTTCTCAGATGACGCAATGCACATATTGCGGAAAAGATCGTAATCATGTATGTTCTGGATGAGGTGCTTCAAGATCGAGAGGTCCGTCCACGCAGTGATGAACGGGAGGATCAATCAGAGTAGATGTGCTTGGCCGGTGGAGCTTCAGCCTTTAGTCTTCTCCCGCCAATACACCTAGCCGCGTATTATTGGAGCCGGCACGGCGGCCAGGCTAGATGGACCTGATCCCAGCCGCGGGTCAATCGTCTCCTGACGCGTTGGCCGACCGATTCTACACTCCCCACTTGGCTGGGAGAAATAGCGAATAGGAGATGGGCATCTCTAGAAGTAGGAGAGGATGGGCATCACACTACTCGGTTTACCAGAGCTTACCAGAGTTGCGGAAGGAATGCGGTACTCGGGGTCAGGTAATGAATCCCATGCAGGGAGAAAGAACAGCTGCTCCTTCTGCCCCTCAAAAGGTTTCCGCTAATCGCCTTTTGGCTGCAAGTCACTGGGGAGCGGGTACCCGAGAAAGAAGGACCCGCTAGCCTCTTGGAGGGGGGCATTTCGGCCTCAGACCCCCCCACCTCTCGCCGCCGGGTGTGTCTGTGTCGGGGTGAGGTACACAATTCTACAGGGAGACGCCCACTAAGCTCCAGGAATCGGAACTCTGGTAAGTACCGTAACTCCGTCTCTCTCTCTCTCTCTCTGTCTCTCTTTTTTCCCCCTCCCAAGAAAATCAGTCTTAGCCTCTTTTCCAAATCCTTTTTTTCCCCGCTGGAGGAAATAACCGCGATTTTTCAACCAAACGGAATTCCCGGTAGAGGCGGCTCAGCGACCTGAGGTCTCTCCCCTTCTTTGAAAAACGTTCACATTGTCAGGGCGGCCGAGCAGCCGGGTGCTTTCAGACAGGCTAGGCTGCCGCTTCCGTCTCCCTGGTGGAGAGGCAGAAGACCAAACGTTTGGAGAGCGCCAACTTTTCTGCAGCCTCCCCTTGGCCCTGAACCAGCCCAGACGGTTCCTCCCCCTCGTCTCGCCCTGTTAAACTTTCGCTTCCACGGGACGGGAGTGGGTCGTATGTTTGCTGGTTTTGAGGACTGCACTTCGCCTTTCAATCCGGCAGCTTTCCAGGTGAGTTAGGGCAGAGGGCAATGCTACTTAAATTCGAAATTGCTACCACTGGTTTCCCAGGATATAAATCCAATGAATTACTTTTTAGTCAACGGGCTCTTTTAGAAAATGGGTGCAGTGCAAGGATGGCGTCCCTTTTCCTCTTGCAGAGAGATGTATATGGGGGAGTGTGTGCTTGTTTGTGTGTGAGACAATATGCACCATCTTGGGCTGAAGATCTCGGACTTGACTGGGTCGAAAGCAAATGCTTTTTCGCCATCCGGTGCTGAACTTGGTTACAATTAAAAAAAAAAGCACGAATGGAAACTGTGAAGTTTGATGACCTACAACTGGGGACTGTGAAGCAACGCCATTTTTCTTTCTTGTCACACAATATTGTACTGGGAAAGGAATTTCTCTGCCTTTCAATAGGGGCGGCAGACCTCTTCCTTTCTGAGTGCTGAAAGTGATGCAAACCGGGAACTCTGCGAATTCTCGGTGGCATTTCCAACGTTCTAGATTGAATTCTGTTCTAACAAAACGTTTTCTCCTGGAAGAGGGGGGAAATCTCGGCATCCCACATTCGGTTGTGAAAGAGGGCATACATTGTTTAGTCCAACTTGGCAAATGTGCATGTTTGAGCAGGGGAAGCATAACTCAGAGATACCCAAACAAATTCATCGTGACATTAATTCCCTCAGTTCAGAGCATCCTGCAGCTTGGATCCTAACTAATCCGTTTCAGTGAAACTAAAACCCAACAACAAAAGAAGAACGTAACACCAGAAGGCGTGAATGGATCTCGGAGCCCATCCTTTCCTGCAGGTAGTCTTCTTTAACTTGATAGGGGACTCCATCTCCAGCCAGTTTGGAAACGAGATGAAGCAAGCTTGCTTCTGGTTGGAAAAGACAAGGGAGGTGCTTTTCAATTCCAGGCCACAGGGTCAAGTTACATTTGTTTCCATTACCACACTGCTGCGATCTCTGCCTACTCCGAATCAGCCCCTGGGAGTTTATTTCGGAGTAGAAAGGTCAGGTAGGGAAACAGCAACAGCAACAGCAACTTTCTTATTTTCTTTTGGTTTCTTCAGAAGGAAGGGGGGGGAAAATCCAATGTGCATTTATTTGCAAGTATGGATTTGGCTGCATATTTAAGAAGGCTTTTTGAAGCAGTTTATGGAACAATTATAGTTGTAATTTTTAGATGAGAACTAAGGTTTGGCAAGGTGTTGGTGGGAGAAACAAATTGAACCAAGAACTGGATGAAAATAACTCCAAGAAGGTAAAGTGCTACCAATGAGCTGCATGCTGGGTTAGCTTCAGTTCATTTTCTTGAGAAGCTGCTGTGGCTGGGTAGGTACAAACCTTCCCCAGTCCAAGCCTTCCAGATAGTTGAACTGCCATGCACATCATTCACAGCCGCCTACTGATCTTGCTGGTTTGTTAGAGTAATCTTAATCTGTCTTCTTCAAATAAGGGGAAAAGTTGGGGGAAAGTTTCAGGATGTTAGTAATGGGTATAATCTTGTAGCAACCTGAAAATATTAATTGTCTCAATGTACCTTTGGTGGCTTACAACCTTTTCATCAAACCTGGAAGTCTAGCCTGGAAAGCTTGGTATTAAATATACATAGAACTCCTCTGGTATGTGTGTGCATGCACGCATGCATATGCATGCATGCATGTATGTGCATGCATAGGTACACATGCATGTTGGGGGAAAAGGAATAGTAAAAGATAAATAAATAAAAGTAAATAGTAAAAGAAAAAAAGAGTGACTTTAAACAAGCAGTAATAAGGTATGAGGACAGGTATCCTTGTATCCTGAGCACATTTTGTGTGATAAGACACTTCAAATTTGGTTTAATCCACAAAGAATGGGGTTGAATCTCCATATGAATTCTAGTGCAGTTGTTTTGCAAAGAAAGCTGCCTTTATTATTCTTTGAGTCAGCCCCTGAAAACTGAAATATTCTTTGTTTTGTTTAAGCCCAGGATGTTGTTATTTCTGGTGTTAAACTAACTTTCTTCTCTGTAGAAGATAGATGATGGCTTATAGTAGCTGGGAGAATGGGAAAGGGTCTGTTTTCAAAACAAAAAACAAAAACACCAAAAAAAAAACCCCAAAAAAACCCAACAACCCCAACCCATGGTTGGGAGAAATATTTTCTGTATCTTATCAATTTGAAACATTTTCCAAGCTGGCAATGGGAAGGTTCTGTTAATTCGAAATCTAACCCCATCAAGAAAGATAACATCAATGCCTCAGCCAAAATCCTTCGTAGGAGCAGAGGGAGGACTACCGGTATGTCTTTTTCAAAACAGATGTGCAGGGTGAAGCTCCTGGCTGACTGACCCAAAATACTTTGACACTTTCTAGTCCCCTGCCCACCTATCTAAAATTTAACCTTAACTCTGTTTTCAACACTGGGCTATTTCTCCCTCAGTCTTAAGACTGAGGGAGAAAGTCCAAATTTGTAATATTGATTTTCTATGTATTTTCTGTAAAAAGTTCTATCCCACTTCAGTGGTTATTCCAGAACAGCAATTAAGATCAATTGATTATATTTGCAAAATATGCAGGTTAAACAAAAATTGTATTGATATTACATTAATCCTGGAAATTAATATCATCCTTACCTATAAGTAAACCCCAGTGAATTCAAAGCGGGGAGAGAATCCCTGTGTGGGGAAGAGGTCAAGATGTTGTTCTAGGATGGGGAAATCCAGGTTTTGCTCCACTCTCAGCCAGTGGGGGGGGGTTGTCAGTCACTCTTTTTCAACCCAACCTATCTCACAAGGTGGTTCTTGTGAAATGAAATAGAACAAAGATTACTGGAAGCAGAGAGAGTATCAATCAAGTAAGTAGCAGTCTGCTGTTGGAAAAGTAATTCTAGATCCCAGAATGATTGATTTGTTGATAAGGAATAAGGAATTAAGCACTGTTTGAAAGAATGCTTTAAGAATGAAGTATTTCACATTTTGCATGATGATGAAATGGATATGAATACGGGTACTGTACTGCAATCATTCCTTGTGTGGGGAAGAGGTCAAGATGTTGGTCTAAGATGGGGAAACCAGGTTTTGCTCCACCCTCAGCCAGTGGAGTTCCAGTCACTCTTTTTCAACTCAACCTACCAGCAATATGCTTAGCAAATACTAGCAGCAAACTATATCAAACTATATCAAAAAGATATATCAAAACTATAAAAAGATATATCAAAAAGATATATCAAACTATATCAAAAAGACCTTGACTATATATCAGAATGGTCAAACAAGTGGCAACTTCAAATCTCAATCAACAAATGCTCAGTCTTACACATTGGCAAAAATAATCAGAACACAAAATACAAACTAGATGATCACGACCTTGTTGACGATCCTCACCCAGTAAAGGACCTTGGAGTACTCATCTCTAATGATCTAAGTGCCAGAGCCCACTGTAACAACATTGCCAAAAAGGCATTAAGAGTTGTTAACTTAACCTTGCGTAGCTTCTTCTCTGGTAATATTGTACTTTTAACCAGACCATATAAAACATTTGCTAGACCAATTCTCAAATACAGCTCATCTGTCTGGAACCCACACTACATATTGGACATTAATACAATTGAGAATGTCCAGAGATATTTCACAAGAAGAGTACTAAACTCCTCTGTTCGCAACAGAATACCATATGCCACCAGACTTGAAATTTTGGGACTAGACAAATTATATTGCAAAAAATTCAACTTCAGCAACAGAGTGGTCAATGCCTGGAATACATTACCTGACTCTAGTTTCTTCCCCAAACCCCCAACACTTTAAGCTTAGACTGTCTACCATTGACCTCGCCCCATTCCTAAGAGGTCTGTAAGGGGCGTGCATAAGCACACCAGTGTGCCTACCATCCCTGTCCTAACGTCGTACTCGTAAAGTATCATGTACTCATAACCATGCTTGTACTTATTATTATTATTTTTTTCACATCATGTTTATACTCTATCTGTAATCATATACACGTTTGACAAAATAAAAAATAAAAAATAAATAAAAATAATGAGATGAACCTATACCATGTTTCTGGAAAACAAGCATGTTGTGTTCTAATAGCCTGCAGTTTCCTAGACCAAGCCAGGGACTGGTATTGAACCCATTTGCTTTTCTAACCTCTAGGGCCCCATGACTTTCTGCCATAAGGGTACCATTGATTCAAAGGGGGAATGATTGTAGTACAGTACCCATATTCATTTCATCATCTGGCAAAGTCTAAAATATTTCATCTTTGAAGCATACTTTCAAACCGCTTAAAAGGCACAAAGAGAGAGCTGTCCTTTTCTATGGTTTCCTTCCTACCCATGCCTCTTTGGAGACTTCCTTGAGATCAAAGGACCACTTGCCTCTGAGTAGACTTTCATTAAATTGCCCCTTAAGTATTGTGTGTATTGTGCTCAAACCCCTGGCCTGGTTTTTTTTTCTGCCTAATTAGGGGTCTACTAGGAAGGAAGAAGTGTATCCTGGCTTTCTTTGATTGCCTGGTTGGGAGTGCAGCCTATATCTGTGATTTTTTTTTTCTTTAAAGGCAAAATTTTGTGACTGGCAAATGCTAATGGTGGTGGTCACAATCTCAAGCTCTTTTCAGTCCTCTTTATTAGCCAAAACGTTTATCCACTAGGTTTAGAGGCAGGATAATTTTTGGCATGTGTATTCAGAAGTAAACAATAAAGGGAAGTCAATAAAGGGACTGCTGAGTGGGACTTTCTTGCAAGAAAGAACTTTGGGGGTATGGTCTCCTCCTTACAGGTCATTGCTATGTCTAGAGGGGAAAATTGTTTGATCTCTTCAATTGTGGCCTGAAAGTTGGGCCTGGGTTGGTTGAAGTATATTTGACAACTATATAAAATTGATAGGCTGTGGATATAGGAAATCTTTATTTTCTAATTTATGCATTTATGGGAGGAAAAGTGATTCTTACAATTTCTAGCAAAGTTTTTGTGAGACACCTTCCTATTTTAATTTATGTAGTAATCCATCTATACTGTTCCTCTATCCTTTACTTGGTCAGATCCTTCATTTTTTTTTCTGCATACCTTTCTGTATGTTATTCCTTGGTTGATAAAGGAAGGTTCTTTATAGCAATTTTCATTAGTTTATTGCCTAGGGCTACAACTCCCAGCAACTGATGAAAACTTTAGTTTAAACCATTTCATGTATTGCAGTTTGGGGGATTTTTTAAAAAAGTTTATAAGGCCTTTTTAAAATACAAACCTATTTAACAGACTGAACCATCAATTAACAATCTGGATTAGATTTGCATAACATGCTGGCTAAAAATACGTGCTAAATGAGCATTTGTAGGGCATCAGAATGCAAATATTGTGATTATGTATCCCAAACACTGGGATGCAGGACATAAAGCTTTGCATCCATATATCACCATGTATCAATATATTGCTGAAACTCCCATGTCTGTAATCCTTAGCTGGCCGAAACAGCACCTCATAGGGCAACAATTTTTGAATCAAGATACCTCAAATGGGCTAACTTACAGAATGTGTTCAAAATCCAGGACCCATGTCTCCCATGGAATTGAAATTTGGCAAATTTTATCGAACATTTTAGGACATAAAATTATTACAAAGCATTTTATGACATAGTATAAAATATTATAAAACATTTTCTGAGGTCAACTCGAACTTTAACTGTGCTACACAGTTCAACATGGGCTATTTTCCAGGCAGATACATCTCTGAGAATCTCCCTGAATTTTGAAGAACTTTTCAAGTGTATTAGAAACATTGCAATTGTTAAAATCATTGAAGAATCTGGTAAGAAAGTATTTCTGGACTGATGACCCAAAGAATCATGGATTGTTTATTGTACATATAATTCTTGCATCACCCTTTGCTATGAACTGATTGTCTATCTTGTATTTCAACATGCCTTGCAGTCTCAGCTCTTCTGTGTGCATCCATGGAGAATCAATGAATTTCCACTTTCCATGGATAAGGAAAATTGAGATATTACCCCTTCTTGTCTCAAGTGCCATTTCATACTTAAATCATTGTGCTGGGGGCAGGAAACCAACCTTAAATCTCTGCTTTATCATAAAACTCACTGGAGATCTTGGGTCAATAACCTTCTGTCTTCTTTCCCAGAGATATTAATGATGCTTGGAATAAAATGCAAATAAATAAATTTATCAAAAGTAAATTCCATAGAGGTAACACAATGTTTAAATTCATAAGGGACTTTTGCAAACCGTGACTGCCATGGATGTCTTTTAAAATAAAATTGGTTTTTTAGAATTAACTTAAAGGTTTAATGTTACCAATTAATAATTTTTTAAAGTTTAAAGAATCAAATTAACTTTTATTAGATTGCTAAAATTTTGTGAACTGGTTCATTTAAGATTGCAGTTTAGTTTAATGTCTTTAGAATATTCTCCTATGTATCATAGCAATATAGTTTATACTTTCCCTGGCAATGATAAATACAACACTATTTACTCTTTGACTCTAAGAGTTGGAAGATTTTCTTGAGTTAGGTTCTACTCTCATATCCATTCTTCTACCTACATCTCCAAAATTCCTCAGATCACCGCCCCCAACTACTGCTGAAATTTAAATTGCTGTATGCTACTATAAGCAATGTTCACAGGGACTGGAGGGAAACGCCACACATTTCTGCTATTATTTTCCAAATTGGCACTATTAGCATTATTTGAAACTTCTAAATGAGTAGCAGCATGAGTACTGTTGATACAGGGTTGGGTTCCAGATTCAGGTACTGCTGGTTCACTCAGGGATGCGCCGCGTGTGCGCGCATGCACAGTACTTAAAAAAAGCTTCTGCGCATGCGCAGAAGCAAAAAACAAGATGGCGGCACCTATGGGGCCGCCGAGAGAACCAGCTCGGGGGTGTGGCAGGCCTGGGTCGCTGCCGGTTCCAGCCACCCAGGCTGCCACGTTACTAACGGTTCTATAGAACCGGTCCAAACTGGTAGGAACCCACCTCTGGTCCTTACTACTGTGAACATGAGGTGTAGTACAACACAAGAAAAATGGATGTATAGTGAAATATAGATTTTTTAATATTCCCAGAGAAATGAGTTAGGACACTGTAAAAAACAAGATGGCGGCACCTATGGGGCCGCCGAGAGAACCAGCTCGGGGGTGTGGCAGGCCTGGGTCGCTGCCGGTTCCAGCCACCCAGGCTGCCACGTTACTAACGGTTCTATAGAACCGGTCCAAACTGGTAGGAACCCACCTCTGTGTTGATACTATATGTATTAAATAATATTCAGCACTTCTTTACTAAAGCCACTGTTGGGAAATATCACAATAAAGAAGAAGATAAGGTTGGTGTTAAAGACGACTCATTTCAGCTATTTACTGACTCAGGATTTTTAAGAATTAAATGTTTCACAAAGGTAGCAATGATGGACTTCTGCAATATACATATTATGTTATCAATTTCTTTGTCCTTCCCATTTTATTCAGGAAGAAAAGTGTAATTAACCAAACAAAAATTGATGCATATGTTTCTTGGTGAAAAAGAGAGAGAGACCTTTCCTTACTTAGAAATTTGGAATATATATATATACATATTGCTACAACATCATTTATAAAACAAATGCGGAAGATCCAATTTAAAGATACAATAATTCTTTGATTTATAATTTATTGCTATTGCTAAAATATAAGCCCCAATGATTTCCCTCTGAACTGTAAATTTTTCCTGTCTTCTATTGCTTCTTTTCTCCAAATGAGATACAGGAAGAGAAAGATCAAGGTACTTACATGCTGATTTGTCTTTGGTCTTATACTGCTTAATTTGCAATTAAAACTTTGATTGTTAAACAATTTGATTGCAACAATTAAAGTTCCAGAACTATGCTAATCCTTAAAACATGGGAGAAATCTGATATGCTCTGAGATTTTTAATCTGATATGAGCGGGTGACTTGTACCTAAGTGGCATAATATGGAATAAACTCTGTTTATAGTACTTTTCTAACACATAATTTTGAAATATTTTTGCTTAGAGTCACTAGTAATAAAGGAAAAGAAAATGCACAGCTGAATATAGAGTAATGAATATAGAGTAATATATGGAATGGTTGTGCTTCTATCATATGGAAAAGTTGTTAAGTTTTTATTTTATGCATGATTTATTTTTATTGTGAACAACCATGTGCTTTTGGGTAGTAAATGTTAAATAAGAATGAATTTGTTATGGAAAAAAGTGATTATATGTTTATATGTGTGCTATTGGGAGGAAGGTGGAGGAAGAAACCAGGAGCAATTCAGGGACCCTCACTGGTTGTTTTTTAGAGGGAGAAATTTAAAAGTATTCTGGGTGCTGTGAATGAGATTCTGAGGTTTGGGCATCAGGATTTTATTAAAACCCAGCTTGCTCACAGGTTGCTCTTTTGGCTCATTTTAAATGTTTAATTTTTATTTTAAAAAGGAAAAAGTTAGAATTGGCATTCAAACCACATGCTTTGAATTGAAAGCCCATTCCCAAACTACAAATGTATCAGGGCTTAGGAAATAGTCTGTTCATTCAGTTCCCTTCTGATGGGAATTGATAGAGGGGAGCAGCCTTCCCCAAAATGTAAAATTTAAGCATTAATAATTCTCTTTTGGTGTTGGCACTGGGCCACCAGATACATAACTATAGAAACAAGATCACCTTCTTTCACTAGCCAGTAAATGCGTCCTCACCTGAAAGCAAAATCACAAAAGAGCTACTTGTAGATGCTGTAGAGCAGGGGTCTCCAACCTTGGCAACTTTAAGACTTGTGGACTTCAACTCCCAGAATTCCTCAGCCAGCAAAGCTGGCTGAGGGATTATGGGAGTTGAAGTCCACAAGTCTTAAAGTCTTAAAGTTTCCAAGGTTGGAGACCCCTGCCGTAGAGGAGAGATAGACGGAAGATCCCTACCTAACATATACCTTTTTTGGTCCCCATGAAGTGAAAGTAGGAAGAAGGGGGTTAATTACAAGGTGGAGGAGGGGGAAAGTTCTGTTTTAACCTTTGATGAGAACAGATCCTGCATAAGGCCAGCAGTGATAAGGTGGATGCATTCGATTGTTTTATGTTCTGGGTATCACATGTTTCAGCACATGATTCAACATTACTTACTAAGCCAAGAAAGAAATGCTTTTGAATTTTTCTCTTCCAGATAGGGATAAGATAGGATTAAATAAAGATAGATAAAGCTAGAAAGATTTATTTTAATTTTCTCTCCTTTCCATTATTCATAGTTGTTTATTTCTCCCCCATTTAGTTCTCCTTAACCAGAACTTTATTCTCCAAAGCAGTATTTCTCAACTTGGCAACTTTAAGATGTTGCCAACATCTTAAATTTTGATGTTCAACCTTAAGAATCCCCAGCCAGCATGCTCTTGAGGTTGAAAAACACTGCTCTAAAGAAAATGGGAAAAAGAAAAGAGTTGGAGTAATGGCATAATAGACTTTTGCCTTCTACTATTAGAAATGTAGAGCCCTGTTGTAGAGCCTCTTTTTTGAAAAATTGTGGATTTTCCAAAGGATAGCGTCAGTTTTTGGCTTCTGGTTTTTTTTTGGTCATGACATCCTGGAACATACCCAAACTCAAAAGAAATAGATTATGCAAACTGTCTCTCTCTCTCTCCCTGCTTCTGTTCCTCACTCCCTTACTTGAAGTAGCCATGCAAGGGGACAATATTGTGGTCTTCTGTAAGAAATGCATTGGAGTGAAAATATTGGCAGCAAATGATCAGAAATGAGGGATGATCTTGGAGTTTGTGCTTCCAAGGCCATTTTGGGGAGTGATGAAACTAATGTTATAGATATAAGGGGTGTCCGGTCATGGAATGAAGCAAAATATATGTCCCCTTTACCCCCAACTTTTCCCATTCTCCAGAGCCTCACTAGAGGCTTACAGCATTAACCATTGTTAAAGTGATATAACATTAGTTTTTTTTAAAAAAAATATTTTTCTGCAATAATTTTATTAAAGATTACAAACTATGGAAAATATAAAAAAAGAAAAGTGGAAAAGGAAAAAATGATGAGGTTTTAATGATCTGTTTATAATTGGGGAATCATTAATTTAGATTTATTTCTTAGGAAAGCAATACGTTTGGAATTTTTTTTTTTTTATGAACACTAAAATATAAACATTACGGGTAGTCCTTAACTTACAACAGTTCATTTAGTTCATTTAGTGTTCAAAGTTACAAATGCACTGAAAAAAGTGACTTATGACTATTTTTCATAGTTACGACCTTTGACCCCGTGATCATGTGATCGAAATTCAGATTCTTGGCAACTGACTCATAGTTATGACCATTGCTCTGTCGCAAGGTCATGTGATTCCTTTTGCGACCTTCCGACAAGCAAAGTCAATGGAGAAGCCAGATTCACTTAACAACCATATTACTATGGTAACTTATCAATTACAATGATTCACTTAACAACTGTGGCAAGAAAGATTGTAAAATGGGGCAAAACTCACTTAACA
This sequence comes from Thermophis baileyi, assembly GCA_003457575.1. Taxonomy (NCBI): domain Eukaryota; kingdom Metazoa; phylum Chordata; class Lepidosauria; order Squamata; family Dipsadidae; genus Thermophis; species Thermophis baileyi. Next base: position 1,442,424 of record QLTV01002105.1, read on the forward strand.
AATTCTTACTTAACAACAAAAATTTGAGTTCAATTGTGGTCATAAGTCTAGGACTACCTGTACTATTTCTGGAAGGGCTTAATAAACTTTTGCTGATTAGAGCTGAAAGATTGCTTTTTGCAATTTTAATTATTGATAAAGGATGAGATATGAGGAGAAGAGTGTTTTTTTGACCGAAGCACCAGAGTAGATGTTAAGATACTTAACTGTTTATACTTGTTGGGATGGAGGGGGAATCATCTTTTATGTACCTTATTACAGTTATTTTGGCTCAAGTGTAGTTGGATTGCCATAGTTGCTAGTGAGGAAATCAGTCTTTCCAAAAGAAAATGTACATTTAGGCTAATGCCTACCTTGACAGTTGAAAGAAACCAATAACTATAATCTCATAGGAGATACTGGGGGAATGTTTTTTTTTAATGTGTTTGATTTTTTTTTTAAGCAAAAGCTTTTCTCATTGAAGAATTGGGAGGCAACTTGACAGTATGTGGACATTTTCCTGTAAACACAAATCCAAATACTTCTTCCCTGTCTTAATAGGGTTACATCTGTCTGAATTTGTTTTATTTTCTAATAATCCTACCTTTGAGATTTGCTTCCTCCCTATGGGTGCTCTCCATCATTACTCATTTCCAAGAGCTTTTTTTGCATCCACAAAAATAATAAATCAAAACCCCCCCCCCAATGGTTGTTTCTTGAAAGATACTGATTGGAAACCCACACAGTATGTGTTCTTAAATAGGGGCCTTTCTTTGTTTTCATTTGACACTATTAAGATTGAATCATCCAGCCCCAGAAAATGTGCAGATCTCAAATCAATTTGCTATCACCAAAGACATTGAAAATGCTTAGCTGTTTGCCCTCATTCTCCCCTCTTTACCCACCCACATTTTCTTTTTTTCTACCTTGGCAAGTTGTAATAATATTCTGGCTCGTTGCCAAGTATAGAGGTTACTATGGAAACAGTACAGCTGCCTGAGCAAGCCAGAAAGGGCTGTGGCTTGTAGTGTCTCCTCTTATGTTCGTGTGCCTGAGGTAGGTAGGTAGGTAGGTAGGTAGATGACAGACAGACAGACAGACAGACAGTAGAATTTACACCATCCTGCATTTAATGGTACCAAATGAAGAATGAATTTCTCACAACAAAGAGAGGAAGGAGAGGAAAGAAAAGCATACCAAATTCCACCGCCACACCCTTTTGAAAACACCCGATGTATAACTATATTTTTTTATTAACTCTGAAAGGGAAATAACTTGCTTTCCCTTTTTTCTATGTATTATGAGAAGAAAAACTTTTTGTACTTTTGTACACCATTTGTACTTTTTCTTGAGTTTTGTAAACCAATGATCTAGATTCAGAGAATTGCTATTATTGTTCCATGTCTTTGTGCAGAAATAGTACCTAGTTGCAAATTTCCTTGTGTTCTGGGGACAATCTATGACCCAATTTTTATTAAAGGTGGCTAGATTTATCAGGGCCACAAAAAAGTAATGGCAGTCTAACCCTAACCCTAACCCCGCCCCCTGCAGAACGAGAGGGCCCAGGATGGAGATATTTGCTTTCATACAAATGAAAAGTTTGGATTTAATTCAGTTTTTGCTAACGTGCATCTTGAAAATCATTACAGTGGAATCCCCCCCCCTCCTTTTTATATGAAAAGTGATGTTTTACTTCACAAATCCTTATTTACATTCTTGTAAATAGAGTAAATAAATGGATGAAAAATACAGGGAGAACTGAGGCAGTTTTTTCCCAACTAATAGCTATTAGGAGGAAAATACCGGGGTGAAATGCTACTGGTTCGGCCCGGTCTGGGCATACCGGTAGCGGCGGCCGCCGGTGGGTTGGAGAACCGGTAGCGGCAGGAGCACAAGGCTCCGCCCACCCGTCCGGACGGTGCTGTTTTATTTTTTTTAACCCTCTGCGCATGCACAAAGCGTTCTGCGCATGCGCAGAGGGTGAAAAAGCATGAGCAATGGGCGCGCGCACGCGAGCGACAGGCGCTTCTGAACCGGTAGGGAAGGTAAGTAGATTTCACCGCTGGAAAATATGTATAGTTCTGAATTCAGATTCAGACAGGGGCAGGTTGTATGATTGTTTCTGTGCTTAACATATAAATGTGCAAATGGCTACCCATTTTTAAAGGGGTGGGTATTATATTGCTATCATGTGAAGACTGTGTAGAAACCTGAGATGTTCCTACAAAACGGCAAAGGTTAACTGAAGAGCTTCTTTGTCCTTAAGGATAGAGAGGCAGACCTGACATAAAACAGAAAAAGTGCTTAAATGTGTGTGTTTAGCAGCATTTTCAATTTGCTTGAATGCTTTGATTGGCAGCTTACCATTCCTCAGAACTAGCAGCTAAGATTAAACTCTGTAAATTGGTGGCACTCTATGGAAGTCTGCAGGTTTCTATAGGTCACAGAAATAAACTTTTATTAATCTAGAATTATGACATCTGATTTCATGTTTGGTGCAGTGTATTTATAGTTATATACTTGAGAGGGAGAAGCTTTTATATATAATGTACTTGTTATGTATTATTAAGGTAGCATGGCCAGATAATTTTCTATGCATTGATTGTCTCCATCCAGTCGCCCCAACTGTACTCCGTGTATCTGTGGCAGAGTATGACCCCTATTAGTTTACCTAGATCTGTGATGGCGAACCTATGGCACTCGCCCCAGTTCAGCTCCGCCACGCATGCGCGCATGCCTCCCACCGGCCAGCTGGTCTTCGGGTCTCTGCCGTGCATGCGTAGGGGGTGGGGGGCGTGTGGGGGGGCTGCGCATGCATGCATGGAGGGGGTGGGGCTGCATGGGGATGGGGCACGTGCGGGGGGCCACGTGCACATGCGCAGGGGTGGGGTGCATGTGTGGGGACCGCACACACTACATGCGGGGGCATGTGCGCATGGGGTGGGATGCATGAATGGGGGTCACCCGCACATTGCATTTTGGGGGTTCAGGTGCGCACATGCCCCCCACCCCTGAGTGGCTGGGCACTCAGTCCGGAAAAGATTAGTCATCATTGACTTTAGAAAACATATATCTGAGTACAGAATTAATAAATGAAGTTTTAAAAATAGCCATGGAAACAAAACCAGTATACTGCTTTTTCAATATTATACAGTAGATAATTTATTGTTTTTTAAATATAATTTAAATCAAAATTATTTTTAAAATAATTGCTAAATTGTTTGGCAGTTATGTTGTAACAGGCACAGCTATATTCATTGTGGAACTATTATTAAGAAAAACATTCAGTACATTTAGGTTACCTTGAGTGCATCATCAATCCTTGGTGTGAAAATCTGGTATATTTCACTGTACACAAGCATCCTTGTGTTCAGCTGTGAAATGCCAATGGGGAAGAGCCTTTTTTAGACAGAAATTTTGTGTGATGAAACCAACTTTTGCAAATGAAATGTATAGATCAGATCCTATTTCAATGATCAGCACATAAAAATAAAGTGAGAAAGCTTTTTTATGGATTTTACTATTCTTTTTAAAAAATAGAGGCCATGTGTAAGTGCCCAAGGGAGGTGTTTTAATTATACACACAAAGAACTTGATACAGGTTTATCTAATAAAAATGAGTGTTATTAGGATTGGGGAAGCATGATCTAGCTTGAGAAATCCAAATAATTTTAAATTTCTAAAATCATTTAGGTTGGAAAACAAAAGATATGCTAATTTCAATTGACTGAATTGTTACCTAGATAATGTCAGGGTTCCAAGCAGGGATGGGTTCTAATTTTTTTTACTACCGGTTCTGTGGGTCTGGCTTATTTTGTGGGTGTGGCTGTGAGGTCAGGTGGGCGTGTCTTCAGGTGGGTGTGGCTTGGTGGTCAGGTGACCGTGTGGGCATGGCCAACTTGTAAAATGTGGTCAGGGGTGGGTTCCAACTTACCTCGCTGTTGGTTCGCTCCCTCCCGCGCTGCGTGGGCGTGGCTCGTGGGGGCGCGCGCGCTTCGCGTGCGTGTGCATGCGCAGTAACAAAAAATCCAAAACCCCCCCCCCCAAAGCCGAAAAAAAGATGGCGACCGCATGCACAGTGCCGGAAATCGGCTTCTGTGCATGGTCAGAAGGAAAAAATAAAATAAAAAAAATTCAAAAAAAATTCAAAAAAAAAAGATTCAAAAAAAAAGATGGCAGCCCCCACGGACCGGCCCCGGCCCAACCGGGCGGGGGGCGCCGGCGCA
>QLTV01002105.1:1459943-1490500 GCA_003457575.1 Thermophis baileyi
GGGAGGGAGGGAGGACCACAAACCTGGCTGGCACTAGACACAGCTTCAGAGGATGCTTTGAAACAGCACAGCAAAGGCTAGATGGGACCTCAGAGGTCATCTAGTCCAACCCCCTGCTCCCTGGCAACATGGACTGCTAAATTGGCTGCACCCATCCAGTCACATGACCACATGGCCATGTCCACCTGAAGCCACACCCACCTGACCTCCAAGCCACACCCACAAAATAAGCCACGCCCACAGAACAGGTAGGGAAAAATTTCACATTTCACCCCTGAGCCATATATTAGCTTGGAGACCTTGATCCTTTTTAAGTTTGGTTGTTTGCTTGCAGACATTTCATTACTAGAGTAAGTAATGAAACTAAGTTACCTTATGTGGTAATTAAATAACTGTAAGCAAACAATCACACTCAGAGATCATAAAGGACTCTACAGTTCAACCCTGAATTACACACAGTATATTTTCTTCAATTGGTAACATATAGTAGTAACCGAAAAGCTTGCAATATGGCATCTACCATACTGTCTACAGTGGATTATTATGTACTGTTACAATGCAGGAGTCCAGTAGTACCAATTCTTCACTTTCCTACAGCTCTGCATTTCGAGTTGAGAGATAACTCAGGGTATCACCGCATGCTATTTCTTTTCACTTCACATGGTCCAGACTTAAGATCCAATGCTCTTTTCAGGCATTCTCACATTTAATGAAATGGTCTGAAGAGATCTTGGTATTACATTTGTTTGAAGACAAATTCAGCTTTCTCTGCAATCTTGAACATTATTTTGTGGCAGAAAATAATTTATTTCCACACAAACCAATGTGAATACTGTCAGAGTATGAATATTCATGGACTGGAATAGATCAACCAATGGGGACTGAATGGAGACATGGTAACAAGGTCAGCCAATGCGACTCGTTTAGAAACAGAAACTTGAGCTAGAAGTCTGGGTGTGGCTTAAGGTTTGTGCTGAGCTCTGTTTCTGTGCTGAGAACGAAACTAGTCTGCTGCTCTTTGCTAAAGTGAAACAAGCCTGGGCTTGTCTGCTCTGAACTCTGAACTGGCAACTGATCTCTGTAATTTATACCACGTTGAAATAATCTACTACTGGTATTGTAAATTCATCTGTTATTATGTATATAAAGAAGTTAATTAATCCAGCTGAATCAGTTATCTATGTGTGCTTTCTGGAAATGATTTTGTAACAAACTCTGATAAATACTATTTCCATTCAGGATTCCAGTTCATATGTAAAGGTTGGGGACTTTATGCAGCTCCATTTCTGCCTAATTTCAAGCCTTCATGTGATCAGGCAAATACAAAAGGGGCTCCACTTTGCCCTGTATTTTGTTTTCAGAAAAATCTTCCCAGCATGACATGCTATGACATCTTTACAATTTAAGATGCTTGTTATTTAGAAATGATAGATATTTCCCCTACTTTGGCTATGACTACATCTTCTCCTATCAGCCCAAAAGTTCATCTGCATTCCAGGTGTCCAATTTCTCAAAGGAGCTTACAGGCAGAAGACGAAATACGTTGTTGGATACTTTTCCTCTCAGGTAGTCCTCTATTAAAAAGATTGTTTCTGAATCTGCCATTTTGTAGATGAGTAGATCCAGTTTCTCCAGGTAGAAGTCGGTAGAGATATTGAGAGAGGAGGCATTTGTATAACCTTGCTATGTTTTTCTATAGTTGGCAAACTATGATAAGGTAAAGCTAGAATATTAATTAAAGAGCTCCGTAAATTATAGTCCAGACAGAGCTCTTAAAGGAGTCTTTAACTCTCACATGAAGCTACAATAATTATTTAACCTGAGTACAATTGTGGTTTATGGTATAATGATCTATTGGACTTTGAACTTTTATATTAACCTCCTGCCAGAGGCATGCTTGCAGCTTTCCTAAGAAATAAAATCCCAGGACAAAAGTCTGAATAAATTATCCAAATACAAAATATCTGTACAGCTGTATCTATATGAATTTATTTTCTTTTACTAAACTTATGGAGGGACAGAAGACTACAGGGCAGAGAGGCTTGGCCTCCCTTTTACAGTTTGCCCAATTCCTTGCTGCTTTTTGAGGAGGGATTCTATGGAGTCTATATTGACTCCTGATGACTGCCTCAATAAATCCCTCAGTTTTCTTGGCAAGGTTTCACAAGTGATTTGCCATTCCCCTCATCCTAAGGCTGAGTGAGAGGGATTGGCCCGAGTGGCTAAGGTAAGAGTCTCCTGGTTTCCATCCTGATACCTTAACCATAGTGGCTCTCCTTTCTGCTACTAGAATAGACTAATTATTCCACTAGTGTTTTAATCTTTACAACATGGCTAGAACACAAGTAATGATAACAACAACAACAACAATAATAATGCAGTTTTTAATTCTAGATCTTTGGCTTGATTGTAAAACTTCTTTGTAGTACTGACTTTTTTTGTTTCTTAATAAACTATCTCTATTCATATTCATGCAACAGTTGAATCAAGCCAACACTTCTTCCTCTTGTGGCCTTAAATGGCAATCTTACTGATTCCCTTTAAAGCTGGTTTTCAGGGAAACCAGATGCACCTTAATGAACTCTAATGATGGTTGGCATAGAAACCAAGTAGGCAGCCTGCCACAGATACATCTTTCTGAGTGTATTTTTAGCACACGGTCTCCCTGAGAAATATTTACTAGCCTCACACCAATGGGTCTTTCATCAAAGGCACCCTGAACATTTGCTTATTCAGATTTAAACTCCAAACAGGCATGAGTTGCCAATATGTAGAAACAAGTGTTTGTGGGGGGAGGGGTGAAGGGAATCAACAAGCAGGTTAAAAGTGCAGCAAAATGTCAGGATTTAATGACCAAGAGGGAAAAATAAAACCCAAGGAAAAACTGCAGGATCTTATTAATGTCATATGTGTCACTAGAGCTTCTGGCTTCTAGTATCCTTTGTAATGTTGAGATTACCTCTCAGAATTTCAAGCCAGTAAAGCTGTAGTGAAGAATTGTTAAGCCTTTTTCTTATTGCAAAAAAAATGTGATTGCAAAGAAGTGGATAAATGGTTACATTTCAGATTTTCTGTAGTTTATATATGTGACTGCCTATTTTGAACTGCGTCTTATCTGAATCATATTTGTACTTCTCTATCCATTGTTTTTTCGTACAGTAGCACAGATATGCGAACGACATTTTGAAAAATGATTTCCTCTAGTTTCTTTGATCCTACAATGTTAAAAAGTACCACCAATTTTTCAACTTTATTTGTGATCATGAAGGCAAACATTTTTATCATTTCCATTACAGGAAGACAGCTTCTAGTTGGTTGTTAGAAAAAACATCCTAACAATAATAACAGGTCATCACAGGAACTGTTTATCAGGAGGTTCCTTCCTTCCTTCCCTCCCTCCCTCCCATTGGTGGCTTTCCATATTCCACTAAGCCAATGGAGGGTAACTTGAAAAGACTTCAAGAGGCCTTCAATAATAATAGTGTAGAGGTGTCCCAAAAGTGCAGAACAATTTTTTAAAACTGTTTTGAAGCAGTTAGGGAGATTTTAAGGATGACAATAGAATAGGGACACCTCTGAAGACAAACTACTCTACCAAAATGGGCCAAAAGGGGAAAAAAATGAAAACATGTCAATGAATTTTTCAGATACTCCCAACTGGACATCCATTCCTATATTTATTTAAGAAAAGGAAAAGAAAGAAAAAGATGATACCAAAGTAGAGCCATTTTGCTACTAGATTTCCACAGTACTATATTTGTAGTAGTAGGGAACACAAGTGGCGGCTGGTGGGCACAAATAACTCCCTCAAACCACATTATGGCTGAGTATAATCTGTGAACCCATTCTTACATTGTCTGCTTTCTCACAACATAAACTAATATAGGATGGATAGTTAACATGCAGTGCATATTTCAGTGTTTGGGGAGGTTTTTAGAATAGGATTTTTAATATAAGAATTCTCTGAGTTTGTTAAGAAGGTTATTTTACTAGGTTAGAGAGAAAGTGAGAAGATGGGAAAGAACAGAGGGAGCAGGTGAACAGAGGTTTCGATGAAATCAGTTTGGAGGATTGAATCAGTTTGAACTAGTTGGTGTGGGTAAAATATTGAACACAGAAAGAAAATATTTTCTTTAAAAACAGAATGAGTTAGCGGGAACGGTCTGTGATAAGGTGCAGCATGGCACAATGTATAGGTCCAGGCTGCTGGAAACTGCTAGCAAAATGATAGGAAAGTGTTCTTTTCTCTTTTCAGTACATTGAACGCATAATCTTATACTTGGTTGTCAACCATTAGTGGCTGAGTTCACAGAGTATGCTGGGCAAACCCAAATAAATAAAATGATGATTTAGTGTGACATGTGAACCAGGCCAAGAAGCTGCTGTGGACTGAGTCTCAAGCCTGTATGATTCATTGCACTTTGCTGCACCTTAGGAATAATAGTGCATCATAGGCACTCTGATTAAAGCACATTAAGTGAGTTATTGACTCAAGCAAATATAATGGCGCTCCTTATAACCCAGTTGCCAGTCATGCAGCCATTTGGCCAAACTTACTTTCATTAGTGCACAATAAATTTTAAAACGACGTCAATATACATACAATAAATAGTATTATAAAATTAGATGAGGTGGATAGGATTGCCAAATTGTGCTAATATGATGGCATTATGAGGGAGTATGAATACTGCTGGCCTAAATAAAAAGTGCCTGTTAAATCAAATCTTCAATGCTGTTCAACAGAAATAATTTTTCTTTGCTTTCAGTCCCTCTCTAAATTACACATAGAAGCCCTACATAATAATAATTCTAAATCTTCTAAGATGCCACACACATAATACTAGGTTCCTAAAGGCAAAACTAACAAGCATGGTCCTCCATCATTTCTCTATGCATTCTTAGTTTCACAGCAAGAAAAAATGGAAACTTAGGGCTCCTCCTCATATTCTCCTAACCACAGTATGAACATGGTCTGATAATTTCTTATGTAGTGGCTGTAATGATGTTGCCTTTGTTTTATCCCTAGTCCATTGCTGAGGCAGTTTATAGACATTTTTAGTTTTTTCATGGTTTTTTTCCTCCCTCTTCTCTTGATACAATTTTTGCCATGGACACAATTTAGGATGCTTAATCAAGAATGAGGTTGCTGGAGTGGTCATGGGAGGAATCTGCCCAGTTCCTATTAACTACTTTTGGGTATTAGCAGTCTTCCATTCTACTCACTAGAAACTGCCCTTCAGAACTGTTTGGGCTTAGACTACAGCAAACACACGGCTTCATACAGAGATCATGCAGACATGCCCACACACATGCCTAATTAGAGTTTCCTAAAGGTTTCTTATAAGCAGAAATGTAGGACACTTTGAAAGAATGCTAGGCTTATTTTTAAAATCCAGTTTCAATATTTTTAAGAAGTCAATAGATGATGCAGATAGGGAGGGCAAAGCAATCCAGAAAAATCAACCAGTCACTTTTCTTAACTGATCCCATTTTAAAACAGTAGAGACAGCAGTACCAATAGTCACTGTTAGTTTATAGAGGAAACTCTAAGGAAAAAAAGCAAGGAAATGGATCTACTCAACAAATTTGAAGTGCAACTCAATGAGAAAGGCCAATAGGAACAGGAAAGAAGAACAAGGATCCTATAATTGGGGCATTGGGACAGTGAATGTCACCATTGGTAACACTAGGAATGTTATTGTTAATTATGCTTTTTCTATAAGCTGCTTAGATTCATACTGTTTGAATCTTCTAATAAACAACAAACTATAGTATAGTAGAGAAAACAAGAGTCCTGGTGGCAAAGGGGTTAGAATGCAGCATTGCAGGCTAACTCTGCCCACAGTCTAGAGTTCAATCCTGACAGGGCTCAAGGTTGACTCAACCTTCCATTCTTCCAAGGTCAGTAAAATGAGGACCCAAATTGTTTGGGGCAATATGCTGACATTGTAAACTGCCCAGAGAGCGCAGTAAAGAACTATGGGGTGGTATATAAGTCTAAGTGCTATTGCTATAATGTGCTGATATAATTACAGGAGTTACCTTGAGAGGGGCAGCAAATAAATGAGTTTTACAAATTGGCAAGTGATTGGGAAGGGAATCTTGTGTGTTACTGCTGAGATCTATGAGTTTGTACCTTAGCACTGCTTCTGATCATTAGAAATTTAGATGATCCCACAAATCCAAACCTTTTTAAAGAAATAAAGTGGGTTTTTAAAGTGAGATTTAAAGTGTTAGCATGTTAAACTGTGTAGCCTTGCATAAGATAAATGGAGTGTTTACTCACAAGGGACAAAAATGCATTTTTCTATTTGTACAACAGTAAAAGAGGTTATTTTTCCTTTTGGAGGCATTTAAATAGTTTTATATGAGGGTGAAGGTTCATTCTCCAACCTTGTAAGCTGGTTTCCGAATGTTTCATTACCAGCCTAGGTAACATCTTCAGTGGAGTTTAGGGGATGTCAGTGTCAGTGTACTTTTATTGATAAGGGCTTCTGGTGTGGGTGTATCAAGTGAAGGTCTTGTGATGGGTCTTGTGATGGGTCAAATGTGAATCATCGGTGAGTCTTGTGATGGGTCTTGTGATAAAGGAGATTACATCAGGTCAGAGTCATTGGGAGGTGAACTGCTGGTGGGTGGGCTCGGGGGGGGGTTGGTTGAGGGTCGATGCTGTCTCTGGTTGGCTGTGCAGTTGATTTGGATTTTGAGAGGTTCGTAGGCTGGTTGTAGGTAAATGTGTCTCTTGATGGAATTGCTTGTAGAGCGCCAGGCTTCGATAAACTCACAACCGTGGTGGGTGGTGGCACGGCTGATGATTTTTGTGTTGTTCCAATCGAGCTGGTGCTGTTTGGTGTCAATGTGGGTAGAGATTAAGGATTTGGGATTGTGGCGTTTGACTGCCAGCCGGTGTTCGTGGATCCTGGTTTTTAATTGGCATGATGTTTGTCCCACATAGGTTGCAATGGTTACAATTGATTTTGTAGATTATATTGTTTCTTTCATCCCTCTGTATTTTGTCTTTGGTTCTGGATAGTTCCTGATGGAGTGTGGCTGCAGGTTTGTGGGCTATTGCTATTCTTAGGGGTTGGAGGATTCTGGGTGTCATTTCCGACACCCCATAGATGTTACTAGATGTTACCTAGCCTGGTAACAAAACTTTCGGAAACCAATCCACAAGCTCGGAGAACGAACCTTCACCCTCATCCTACACCCAAGCTACATATATTCACTACTATAGTTTTATATTTCTATTTACTCTCAATTAAAATTTTTGTTGACAGCCTGCTTATTTTATTTCAGATCAGATAAAACTCTACAGGATATAGTATATAAACTGGTGCCAGGACTCTTCAAAGGTATGAATATGTGACCGCTGAGAGTTTAGACAATAGAATTTGGGACAGAGCTTCCTAGCTGACATAGCACAATGCAGCAATCTTGATTTTGATTTTGCTTGATTTTTAACATGGGGTTGATAAATAATAATACATAATTATTAAGTGAGATAAAAGAATTTTGAAAAGTATCTTTGGACTTAATGCAAACCAGATTGCAGTTCTTTTTTATAATATATAATTGCATAATTGTTTCTAAATAAAGAAATGTATTTGCAAAATGCAAGAGAAGGATGCCACTTAAATGAATTACCTTTGCTTTCATTTGTAGATGAAATGAAGAGGCGACGTGATTTTTATGCAGCATATCCCCTGGCAGACGGTATGATGCCTCATTTGTCTTCTGTTGTATGTCAACATGCATTTTAAAAAACAGGTGTGATTTTTATTCCTTCCTTACTTGTTTAGTTCCCAATGGATCCAATGAAGACAGGGGTGAAGTTTCAGAACAGGATAAAGGGAACCTAACAGATGATGAAATGGTCAGCTTGTCCATAGAATTCTATGAAGGAATCAGGTAACCATTTAGGGAATATAAAAGAAATTATATTTTGCTGACATTTTTTCTGACATTAGATCATTATAGTTTTAATATTTTTATCTGTTTTCAGTTACTTGAAAAGTGGTTTAGTATCATTTAACTGCCCAAATTTTGGGTACAGGTAGTCCTCAATTTCTGACCATTCATTTAACTATGGTTGGAAGCTATGATGGCCTCAGAAAAAATGACTTTCAATCTGCCCTCAAAGTTATGACTGTCGTGCCACCCCTGTGGTTATGATTGCAATTCAGGGTTTGGCAAACAGTTCACATTTATAATGGTTAAAGCATGTTGTGAGTGTGTGATCATGATTTGTGATTTTCCCAGCCAGCTTCTGACAAGCAAAGTCAATTCGGGAAACCAGATTAGCTTAACAATCACGTGATTTATTTAATGACCATGTGATTTGCTTAACAATCATGGTATAAATGGTTGTAAAAATCAGGTCTAGTTGCATAATGACTCACTTAATGACCACACTGCTTAACCACTGAAATTCTGAAATCAACTGTGGTCATAGGTTGAGGACTATCTGTATATCATCTTTGTCTGTATTCATCTCAGAATGTGATCAGTATGTATAAGTTAGAACTAAACAAAAGCAGACCCAAGGGAAAGATTTAATTTGTACATTGAATTCTTACTTTTGTTGAAAAGAATTAGTTTTAACAAGAAAGTGCCAAAGCAATTAATGGGCATATTGGGTGTAGGAAGGGAGAAAGGGACTCTTTAGGTAGTAATGTCAGCCCTGCTAACTTCCCCACTCCTCCTGCTGAGGGATCCCCTGGATTTATACTTCTGAACACCTGTTTAATGGCCAGCTAAGCAGAATTTGAAACAAACTCGACTGTTTTCTGCAAGCACATCATCTGTGCCCCATCAGGAATCATAGCCTGAAATCAGATCTCAGTATGGTTCCCAAGGTAGATGTGGGCCATTACCAGCTTGGCAGTTGCCAGTCTCAGACTATATGCATCTAGTTATAATTCTTTTCCTCTCCTACATTATTTAATAAATAATTTAAGGCAGCAAACATAACTATTACCCTTCCTCCTCACAAGAATAACCCTGTGAGGTGAGTAGGGCTTAGAGATAGTGAGTAGATAGCCAATTTTCATGCCTAAGTCAGGCCCAGAACTCACAGTCACCTGGTTTCTAAGCCAACACATTAACCATTAGACCAAACTGGCTTTGTTACACTGCAATCTAACATTTTTAATAAAAAATATATTAAAAATTATAAAATGTTACATTTTATAACATTTTAAAACATAAATAGCACACAAAAATGTGAAGCTGAAGTCTTTTTGGAGTCAACTCCTGGTAACTTCATAAATATATTATGTAGTTTTCCTAGCAACAATGTAAAAATGGTTTGCCATGATTTTGTTTCTTCTAAGGAGAGACCTTAGCTTTTCAATATGAGTTATGGTCATTTAAATGCTGCCAGCCAGCTACCTGAGCCAAATCCATATCCACATCCACAAATCTGCCCCTCCATTAGAAATTTGGGGAAAGGCAGACTTGAAGAATATATGCTGCACATTCCTTTTCTATTCCAAAATTTATAATGAAAAGACAGAAATGTCACAATCTGAATAATTTTTAAAGGGGGGAGGGGCAAATGAAGCACCAGCGAAATGTTGTGGACATAGTACACTCCAATGTCAATAAGGTGTTTGACAAAGTAGACCACAATCTACTTCTTAGTAAAATAGAAAAATGTGGGATAGAAAGCATTACTACCAGATGGATTTGTAACTGGCTGACAAACCACACTTAATATGTAAAGGGAATTTCATCTACATGGAGGGAAGCATGCAGTGAGGTATCCTAAGTTCTGTCTTAGCCCATTATTCTTCAGCATCTTCACAAATGATTTAGATAAGGGAATAGAAGGGGAACTCATCAAATTTGCAGGTAACACCAAATTGGCAGGAATAGCCAACACCCCAGAAGATAGGCTCAAAATCCAAATGGATCTTGATAGACTTGAACACTGGGCCCTATCTAAAATGAAATTCAATGGAGAAAAAAGTAAGGTTTTACTCTTGGGCAAGAAAAAACAAATGTACAAGTACAGATTAAATGAAACTTGCTCAGTAGCAGCAACTATGAGAGGGATCTTGGAGTCCTAGTGGACAGTCACTTAAATGCAAGCCAGCAGTGTGTGGCAGCCACCAAAAAAGCCAATGCAATCCTAGGCTCCATTAACAGAGTGATAGGATCAAGTTCATGGTGTGTTAGTACCCTTTTATAAGGCCTTGGTAAGACCACACTTGGAATACTGCATCTAGTTTTGGTCACCATGTTATAAAAAAATGTTCAGATTCTGAAATGAGTGCAGAGAAGAGTAACAAAAATGATTAGTGGGCTGAAGGCTAAAACATATGACATAAAGACAAACTTTCATTTCCTTCTCACATCCTTTTAGAATACAGGATCAATGGAAGCAAAGGACAAATAAGATTTCATACTGCTGAGGATTTGCTCCTGTATAACAGAGAAAGTTTTCATGTCCACCTCAAACCATTATATTGTTTAGCACAGTATTATCAATGCTGACAATCATCTCTCCAGGGCTTCAAGAATACTTGTCGTTTCTTTTTGGAGATTTTGGTTACTGAACTAAGTATCTTCTGTATATAAAGTAGAGGCTTTTCTAATGGCATATATAAACTACCCATCTTCCACAATTAGCAATTTTTATTTCTGTTTTACAACAGGATTTTTTAAAATTTGTTTTTATCCTTTTTTACTTTTCCTTTGTATGTGGGTATCTAGTGAGCAAATAGTGAGGAAATGATTTAGAAAACCGAAATAGTTCTGCCCAAACTTTGCAATCATCACATTTACATCTACCAGATACAGTGATACTTAAAAGTTTATGAACCCTTTTGATTTTTCAATATTCCTGCATAAATATGAACCTAACATGATCTATTTTTTACACGTCCTAAAACTAGCTAAAGATAACTCAATTATACAAATGAGACAAAAACATTGCAGTGTACTTGTTCATTTATTTATTGAGGAAAATGAGCCAATGCTACATATTTGTGCATTGCAAACTATGTGAATCTTTACTTTAAGTAACTGCTGTGCTCCTATGGGGGCAGCAATAATGGCTACTATATATTTCTGATATCTCTTGATCAGTCCTGCACTGATCAACAGGAGGAGTTTTAGCCCATTCCTTCTTACAGAACAGCTGCAGCTGAGGGATATTGCCCCTGCTTCTTCACATGAACTGCCCACTTTAGGTCCTTCTGTGACATTTGTATAATATTAAGGTCAGGACTTTGACTTGTCTATTCCAAAGCATTAACTTTCTTCTGCCTTAACCATTCTTTGGTTGTATGGCTTATGTGCTTTGAGTTGTTGTCTTGCTGCATGATCCACTTTGTTTTGAGCTCATGGACAGATACCCTGACGTTTTATCGTAGAATTTGCATGTACAACTCAGAATTTATAGTTCCAGCAGTGAGTGCCATCCATCCAATGTTAGGGTGAGCAAAGCAGGTCCAAACCATGATGCCACTGCTACCATGTTTCATAGATGGAATAAGGTTCATTTGCTGGAATGTAGTTTTGGCCTTTTGCCAAACATGAAGTTTTTCATTCCAGCCAAAGGTTCAATATTGGTTTCATCTATCCACAGGACATTCTTCCAATGGTTTTCTGGCTTATCTATGTGGTCTTTTGCAAACTAGCTGAGCAACTACTCTTTATGGAAAGTAGTGGCTTTCTTCTTTCTACCCTACCATGTACACCATCGTTGTTTAGTGTTCTCCTGATGTTTATCTCATCAAAACTAACATTCACAAATGGAGTAGAAATCCTTGATTCCTTAGATGTTAACTTGGGGTTCTTTGAGATCTCCTAGAGTCTAGACCATTACATAGCTTGCTCGTGATGTGATCTTGGTTGGTCAACAACTCCTAGAGAGGGTAACAATGGCATTGAATCACTTCCATTTGTACACAATCTTCCTATTTCCTTGGAAATAGATTGTAATGTTTTTCAGCTTGGTGAGCACAAACAATTTTTTCAGAGGTCCTCAAAAATATCCTTTGCTCAAGCCATGCCATACCTCTGTTGCAAAGAAAGTGAAACCCCAGAATTCTGTTCTTTAAATAAGGCAGGATTTCCCACACTGACATCTGAATATCATCTTATTGACTGAAACATCGGTCTCTAATTACCCCTTCAAATGAATTGATAATCCTACAGATCCACATACTTTTGCCATACATAGATAAGTGGTTTTGGATTATTTTCTTTAATAAATAAATGAACGAACAAACATAATGTCTTGTTTTTTTATTCATTTGTTTAATTGGGTTCTCTTAATCTATTTTAGGACATGTGAATAACATCATGTTTTAAGTCATACTTATGCAGAAATGTTGAAAATTCAAAAGGGTTCACAAACATTTAAGCATCACTGTAGAAAGTTATATCCTTTCTCAGTACAGTTCTTGGCCTCTTCCTAATTCTTATTATGTCTTATTCCCTATCTTCAGTTTGCACTGAGAGTTGGCTAATTTATATCCCCTTCAAGTTAATTTAACAAGAGATTACATAGCTTCTCTCTTAGATGCAATTTGGCAAACAGTGATTTGTACATGTATATATTTGGCTGGCTCTTAATGAAAAACAGAAATACTAACTAGGGTGAAAGGACAATACTGATGGTAGAGCCATCAATAGCATATGTCCCATTGCTTCCTTTTTCTAAGGATAGGTCTCTATTTTCTGAGATTGCTTCTTGTAAAGTCTTATGCCATTAACACTAAAGGAAGATATTTTACTGCATAAGCCACAATCGCAAACGGTGCTCCCACCCAAATCAAGGTGCTTAGTCTTTAATACTGATAGCTAATACTGGTCTAACACAATTGCCTCACTCTGGAAGTAAAAATGCATTGTCGTCGTCACCATCATCATCATCATCCTGTTTTCAGCCATTTGCAGCATGCAAATCCAGTTCCTCCAAATAGTTATTTTATTCTGCCTAATAGTACTTTATTATAGGGAAGTTTTTTTTTATATACCATTAGAAAAAATTTGTGTACTCTGTAACTTATATA
Organism: Thermophis baileyi; assembly: GCA_003457575.1. Lineage (NCBI taxonomy): Eukaryota > Metazoa > Chordata > Lepidosauria > Squamata > Dipsadidae > Thermophis > Thermophis baileyi. Next base: position 1,472,972 of record QLTV01002105.1, read on the forward strand.
ACTAAAATGCATGCAGAAATAATCATATTTCTGGATTCTGGGTGACCTGGGTATATTTAATGTAGTAAATGAATTAACTTTCTAGCTATCCCTTTATCTCTATAGTGGTATTTCGGTACTTATTGTTAATTGATTCCAGGAAGCATGATGACTACCAAACAATTTTTCTCCATAAGGAATAATATAGTGAATCACAAGGCAACCGACACCAACTAATTCTAGCTTGTCTAAACAAATGATGAGGACAACATTTCACATCAAAATGTATTGAGTACCAAATCTGATGAGTTTCAAAGCAGTTGACTATCAATCTGTATTTGTACACCTATTTAACTCATTTGTCTTCTTAATTTTTCAGAGACGAAAATAGAGGGACTGTTGAAAATGGAAACACAGAAAAAGATAAGGTGAGGTACATCATGGTGTGGGTCCTGCATTAAATTTAAACAGCTATATGTTCTAAAGGCTGACAACCTTTATAGCAGCAAACAGCTAGAGTTTTCTGTGTATATTTGTTACATCTAGTGGCAATATGCATCCTCAGATTGTGTAGCCTTAGTATTTTATTATTTGAAAGCAAGTTGTAGGATATGGAGTATATGTGGAGAAAAATATTTATATGAAACCTAAGCTTAAATCATATTATTAAAAAGAATCCTGAACCTGGGCTTAAGTGAGCTCCTAGGCATACAAATGTCAGCATTGTTTGCTTTAGTTTCTGCTACTTTCTTTTCCATCAATATGACTTCCATGTTTCCTTCCCCCCCCCCCCGTTTTGTTTCTTTATATTTTGCCTTTCCCTTCCCTCCCCTCCTTTGCAGACTCTCTCTCCTTCTTCCAAACTCAGGCTTCATTTCCCCCCTCCCCCTTTGCTGTATACCACAAAGACATCCAAATTACATCTCCTGGCTTTTGCCTGTGATCTGAGAACTTCTTGCACTCCTCCCCCAACCTTCACCCCTTAATTTCCATACCTATTTCAACTTCAATCTCCTGCTGTGCAGTCCGGCCCTCTCCAATTAAAACCATATCTCGCCTCTCTCACATTCCTCTGTAGAAGAACAGCATGAGATTCCTCCGATGTCCTGCTGCTATGACTATCATGCACCTGGCTAAGTTCCTTCGGAACAAGATGGATGTTCCCACCAAATACAAAGTAAGTTTCAGGCAAGCACCCACCATTCTCCTGGTCCAAGGACTGAGGTTGCTGCTGGTCTTTTGTATATTTACAATTCTTCATAGCTAAAGGTAAAAAAACCCCAAATCTGCAGCTCCTCTTACTAGCTTCTCCAAATATAGAGTTGGCTAAACTCAAAAATCAAGATGCAAAAACCAAAAACCACCCAAAACCAAGACGGTAGAATGAATTTTTTTTTTATTTTAAGGATTTAACAAAAACTTAATACAACATCATTTTCCTAATTATTTATTAAAACAATGTGGTTAAATATTTCCATGCACATGGAATCAACCAGAATTTATTTATTCTCCTATTGGATCAATATTATTGCATCCCATTCACTCTGAAAACAGTCTCTGACTGCTTTCTATTATAAACTAAGCCCATTGTCTGGATTATTGTGGCGCAGACAAGATATGTATATGCATTTTTGTTTTCAAACTCAACCTATATTTCTTCCTTTATAACTCCACATGAAATTAGGCTGAGAATTAACTGTGGCTTACAGATTTCCTTATCTTCACAGCTTGACAAGGAGAGGGGGGAGGGAGGGGAGGGGGAAGAGAGACATTAAGAAATGCAGGCTACTGGATTGGACTTCTTGGGAAGACATGGTGGACTGAAGATAGCTTTTCAAAAAGCGGAGACAATTGCAGCAGAATGAAGAGTTGGCAAGTAACCTGCCTCTTTATTAATTCTTAGCCAAGGAGAGGACTTGAGATCACCCACAAGTGCTCCAGAAAGCTGCTTCTCATGAGGAGACCTCAAGACAGCAATCGCCAGTGTTTTTAGAGCTCTGGGAGACAAAGGAGTAGCCATCTTGGTCAAATTACATTTGGCCTTTAAAAGGCCACTGGGTTTGCATAGATCTTTTTCTAGTCACTTTCAGAAACTGTTTGGTAACTGATTTTCAGCCTTTACAAATCTTTGGTATGACAAGAATACCAAATATTTAATAACAGCGGACAAGTTTCTTTCAATCATTAGCAAAAGAAGTTTTAAATATAAGTTGAAGGATTTTTTTTTGTAATAAACAGTAAAAGAATGATTAAAATTTTGATTTTAGAAATTTAGAAACCTAGTAAGGATCCAATTAAATTTGAAATAAGTTTTGGGAATTAATTATAGAGAGACTTTAATGTGGGGGAATACTTTGATTTTGAATGCTTTTAAAAAAACATAATAAGACTTTAAAAATTAGAGGATACTAGGAGAAACTAAAAATTATCTTTAAAGGAGAACACCATTCAAACTCAATTTATTAATACAGAATTAAGCAAAATATTTTAACATTGGGCATACTGAAGGAAAGTTTTGGACAATGAACCTAGAAGTTGATTTACTGAATGTCTGGCTTTATAGTTAGACTGCATTTAAAAGTTGTTATGAAAGAGGAGCCAGTTTTACATTACAATATTGAAAGTGACATTCAAGTGAATTTCAAAACAACAAGCTATATGATTGACATAGAAAAAGATATTGCATTGGACATACAACAAAAATCAGCTGATGTCTTAATAATTAAAATAAATATATCAACGAAGTAGCAGCCTTGTCAGGTACAAGGAACCAGGAAAACACAATGAATGGATCAGAATGATACATTTATTGCTAGTTTCCTATTGACAGGAATCTATCTAGAATAATGCACTCACTATGGAAATTGCTCGATAAGCAATGCAAGGTTTAGGAAAGATCTGCTTTCCACCACTTCCTCTCCATCAGCAGTTCAAGGCTAGCCAATCTTTCCACTCCTTCCCTCACTTCAGCTAAGATTCCACTATGCAACACAAGAGAGTGACCTGGATAATTTTCCTACACTGGATTTATCAAGGAGGCTTGTTAAAACTTTGAAAAATTTTGTGAGACAGGACAAATATAAAATAAATCAATTTCTAGGACAATTCAAGGGGTTAAAGTTCGAGATTTTTAGATGTCTCGGAATATAAGAGAAGGAAGGGATATAAAATTGGTTTATTTGATGAAGGTTAAAATAGAAGTTTTTCCTGCTAACACTTAATGGACTTTTGCTACACTAGAGCCGAAATAATGAGGTTTTATTTATAGATAAGAGATGGGATATGGGAAGAAGAAATCATTTGTTGTATTTTAAGAAAAGATGGTAAGTTATTAAAATTGTTTATACTTGTGAAGAAGGTGGGAAATATATATTTATTTTCTTTTTCTTTTTCTATATTCTTATTTTGTCCTTTTTTATTGTTTTCTTTTCTGCACCCTTTATTTTTTTATTCTCTCTTTTTAGTTTGGTTTTATTGTGTAGTTGTAAATTTAAATAAATTTACTACCAAAAAGAGATATTCAGGTTACTGAAATCTGTTCCATATTTATTATTTATTCCATATTTAATATTTAAATTTATGCCTGTGTCATATAATTCTGCATGTCTTAAACTTTGTTTATTAGGTGGAAGTTCTCTATGAAGATGAACCTCTAAAAGAATATTACACTCTCATGGACATAACTTATATCTATCCTTGGCGAAGGGTTAGTAAGAAAAAAAATGCTCTATTTGAAAAAAATTAACTTGCATCATCTTAATGAGATTTAATTTTCACACTAATGAGCAAATTTGGACAGATTTTTAAACTTCAACCTATCAACATGAGAATTAAAAAACTTAAAATTTTTAAAAACATCTGGGACTGTATTAAAACGTGTTCATTAATTGGGAAAAGGGAAAGATAAATAACAGCTTAGTCAGCTTCTTGAAAGTTGGTAACCCTATTCCCTATCATTTTAGTTACGTTGCTTACACATAATTTACCATAAGGTTAATAAAATTTTGAACTGTTCCATAAGATTTTTGCAATAAAATATACTATTGTCCAGCCTTTTAAAGCTGGCAAACTTGGGAAACAAGAACCACTTGGATTTCTTGAATGATTTTTATTGCAAGTAAGGTAATATAACAGAATCTTGGAAGCCTGCCAAAATAATTCCCCAGATCAATTTACACCCAAGGATTTCTTTTGCACACTTTGCCCTTCCTCTGGACTGAGGAATATTTTAGTAACAGACTTATTGCATTCTCTTTGTCCCCAGGGTCTGTTAGGGATTCCGTCACAACTACAGCAAAATACAATCATATTTCAGTAAATAGTTTTTAGAGTGATATTTGTCCATGAAGAATATAATCCACAGATTTTTTTTTAACAGAATAAAACAAAGCCAATCCATGTGCTTCGCTTATCTTTACCCAGAAGAGAAAAATAAGGGGGTGGAAATTGATTTTTTTTTAAAGCATCAAATTATTTTTAAAAACTCTGAAATTTTAGCCTTACTTTGGAATGAAAGTATGAATTCTATGAATTGAAGATCTGAGGGATGCCAGATTCAAGAAGTGTTTTTAATACATACCAGATATAAGTGCACTTTCTTCTCCATTCAAAGACATCCTGAAATGGAGAAGAAAAAAAATGAGATTCAACTAATTTTACTTTTGTGTTTTGTTTTGTTTGTGCCTTTAAGTCAATCTTGATTCTTGATGACTGCCTGAACTAATCCTTGCAGTTTTTTGGGAAAGGTTTTGGAAGTGGTTGTCATTGCCTCCTTCCTAGGGCTGAGAGAGTGGGTCAAAGTCACCCAGATGGCTTTATATCTAAGGCAGGACTGGAACTCACATTCTCCCAGTTTCTAGCCTAGCACCTTAACCACAACATCAAACTGTCTCTTTCCAACTGAAAAACATATAACTTAATTGTAGGCTTAAAGATGCTTCTTTTTAAAAACTGCAACTGGACTGTTTTTTCCTTGAGAAAGAAGAAGACGACGTTTAGCTTCTCACCCAAGAAGCTTCATCAGTTGTGAAGCTTCTTGGATGAAAAGCGAAATGTTTTTTTCTTCTTCCTCAAGGAAAAAACAGTCCAGTTGCCTTTTGGAAAAAAAAAAAAAGCACTTTTGAGACAACTATGGCCTGTATGACTGAGAATCTCTATAGACATTAATTGTTGGCTATTTAAAAATTTTTACATACCGTATTTTTCGGAGTATAAGATGCACCCTTTTCCCCCCTAAAAGAGGGTGGAAATATTGGTGCGTCTTACACACCGAATACAGCCATTTTTGGCCTCCTGAAGCCCCGCCCCGCATCCCATTTTTGCAAAAAACGGGCCTTTTTTTTGCAAAAACGGGGGCGTTTTTGCTTTCCTCCAGCCCCCAGGAGCACTCTGCAGGCCTCCCAAACCCTCTGCACGCCCTGTTTTTTTGAAAAACGGGCCCGTTTTTTAAAAAGGGGTGCGCAGAGGGTTTGGGAGGCCTGCAGAGTGCTCCTGGGAGCCGGGGAGGACAAAAACTTTTTTTTCTTACTTATCTCTTTGAAATCTTGGTGCATCTTATACACCGGTGCGTCTTATAGTCCAAAAAATACGGTATGTAAAAAGAGCATTCAATAGTTCCATAGTTCAATAGTTTAGTTGGGGAAAGCCTTTGTATGACCACACTAGGAAGTTTGGCTTATTATGTGGTGGTTCTGAGTAGAAGCAGAGTATCATTCAAATTAGGCAATAACTGGTTCCTGAGCAGGTAAGAGGTAGAGCAAACTATGCAACAGGAGGTGGGACTGTGGGACCCAGATTCAAGAGATAGATTCTCACTGTAGATTCTCTTTGTTGCTTGGTTTTTGGGGGAATGGAGGGTAAATGCCACATATTTAGTCTGAACCATTTCTTGGCTGGCATCGTGAAGCATTTTTTGTGAAGCTATGCTGCTGCCCTTTTGACCTATAAAGTATGCTGCCCACTGTCTTGCAAAAGCATCCTGTCTTTTGTGGGGAGCCAGCTTATGAGCTATGAAAGGTACCAAATTGCTTAGTATTTCTCACCTTGGTAAACAGAACAAAAATTAAAACCTGGTGCATGAACTGGACCAAACTGGGTAAATAACCTCCTTGGTGATGTGTCTTCTTAGTGGTGGTGATGGTGATTATGGGACTCTCTCTACAGCCAATTCTCAAAATTCCTGGTTTTAAACAAAAGCTTAGGACATCCATCTGTCTGTCAGCCAACTAATCAACCAATCAATATTTATATACTGTCCCAATCCAGTAGATGCGCTAAGCACTGTATAAAATCATGATGTTTTATTTAAAATATAGTTGTTCACTCATAATACTTCTTAAGGGGCCAAAGGCCAGCTTGACACAAAACTTTGTTCACTATTTTTAAAAGTCGGCAAAGTGTCCAGGTGTATCTTTGCAAATAGTGCATTGTGTGAAGAGCCAATAAAGATAGTCTTCTGCTTAAGACCACAATTAGGACCAGAATTTCTGTTGCTAAACAAGACAGTTGTTAAACGAGTCGTACACGATTTTATGACCTTTTCACCATGATCGTAGCAAAGCATTGCAGTTGTTAAGTGAATTATGTGATTATTAAATTAATCCAGCTTCCCCATTGACTTGCTCATCAGAAGCTGGCTAGGAAGGCCACAAATAGCAATCACATGGCTCCAGAATGCTGCAACCATTGTACTGTAAATACATGCCAGTTGCTAAGTGCCCAAATTCTAATCCTTTGACCATAGGGATGTTTCAATGTTGTAAGTTCAAGGACCGATTTGTAAGTTACGTTTTTCAGGGCCGTTATAATTTTGAATAGTCATTAAATGAATAGTTGCAAGTCAAGGTCTACCTCTATTGGGAAAGCTTGCGTTCTGGATTTGTTATCTCTCATGAGGTGGAATCTGGAACAGGGCCTCTCTATGTCTGGACCAGTAGCAAGATCATATTTAATAAGATGGTCTCTGGTACCTGGTTATTTGCACTGGATATATAACTGCCTGAGGACCAGGCCACTAGGTCAGTATTAAAATATACTGACAAATGTTTTAACTGTTGTGCAGCTGCATTTTTATGCCTTTTTGGTTTTATAATCGTTAAAATTATTCCTGATGTTTAACTGTGCTTCTTTGCCATTGTTTTCTTTTGGAGAAACAGCAATATGCAAGTTGCTAATACATCCTGTTTCTTTCCTTCAATAGAATGGCCCTCTCCCACTGAAATATCGTGTTCAACCAGCCTGCAAGAGGTTAAAACTGTCTTCTCAGCTTCCCAACTCAGAGTGTACCAACACCAGTGGGGCTTCAGAGTGTGAATCTGTCAGTGACAAAGCTCATAGCCCAGCCACCTTGCCAGCTACCACCTCCTCCTCATTGCCAAGTCCTGTCACACCTTCCCATGGCTCCCCAAGCTCCAATATCACCACTGTAAGCATTCCAACCCACTCTGCTACTGGTGCCATGCTAAATGGCACCTCGAACTGCCACCAGATGCAACCTTTGGCCAGTAGGGGGCGGAAAACAATGGTCAATGGTAGTCCAGTCATGTCAGCCTTGACTTAAAAGGAGCATTATTTTTATTGGATCCTGAGTTTTATATATATTATGTATAGATAAGGACAGTGGTGGATGGAGTGGGGAAATTATACATACTTATTTTCTATCAACTGACCTGATTTAATTTAAGAAAAATGCAAAAAGTAAGAAAAAGAAAATCCAAACACTTTTTTTAATTTTTGAAATAAAAATTGTGATCTTGTAACTGCATGGTGGCATTTGTATAAAAACTGCAGCCCTTTCTGGATGATGATTATTCTTTTTATTGTAATTATTTATGTCCTTGATTTATAGTGAGATTTGATGCACAGTCTTGGAGAGAAAAAATGCACAGTCCCAAATCAACCAGGCTCTTGTAGAAGCACATATGGCTTTCCTGGCTCCTTTTGTCAGATGACTGTCAAAAGGAGCCAGGAGACTGATTACTTCCTTCCCCACCCATCCTCAGTCCATTTTATGCATCTCCATTCCAATCGTAGTTTTTAGTCCTATATTTTTATCCCTCTCTCTTAAGGATCTTGGTTCCAACACTTGTCAAATCAAGCTGCTGTTTAAAAAAGGTAGTAATAGACATTTTTGTGCTTGGAAAGGGGCAACAATGTGCTAATTCTTTGTGATGTTACGGGTGCTAGACATCGTAGATATGTACTGTATCCAGAACAATAACATGATCTGGAAAAAAAGGGTTAACAACTTCTATAAGCAGCGAGAAAGGAGTCAAGGCAGGAAGCAGAAGTTCATAAGGCCAGAGCTTAGTGGTTGGATTGTAGATGAGGATGAGGATGAGGATGAATATGTTGATCTGCTCTAGTTCCCATAGTGATAGCAATTACTTGTTCTTTTCTTAAATGGGAGCCTAGAAATAGATTCTAAAGCTGCCTCTTTGGTGGCAGCAGGTTCCCCGTTAATGGTTTAGAACCACATCTTCTATAATCATCAATTGATCCCGTATTAAAATAACAGTATTGAGGGTAGGTTTTTCATCTCCACAGCAATGGAGGATGATGCTGGAAGACACAATAAGTTACAAGAGGGGATCCTATCAATGTCTGAAAAGCCCTTGGTCTAGTAATTAATCAATTCTTATGTTCCACTTGTTTTTCTGTTCAGAAAATGCAGAATTGCAGTTGAAAGCTGAAGGGATACAGTGCCTTCGACTGGCATAACATCACTAGCCCTTCGTGTGGAGCAGTTTACATCATTAACCACAATATGGTGGCCTTGGCGCCTTATGCTAAGCACTTAGTTGCTGGAATAATTGTCTTGAAGCTTCACCTTTTATTTATATGCCCTTTCTTACACGTGTTCATAAGGTCTCTGTTTTCAGAGTACATCTTTGCTCTGGTTTTAAATCTTTTCAGTCATATATTTTCCTACCGAAGATTGTGGGACAGTTTGCACACTAGCAGTTCTTTACCAGAGATCTCTTGGTTGTTTGCATTCATTGGTTCCCAGGACCTGGCTAGAAATGGGCTAGGGACCATTCAGAAAGTCCACTACTTCCATGTGACTTTCCTAAGCAGATTTGGCTGACTAATGTAATAGGCAAATGATTCATCCATACAACTCTTTGACCTTTATTAGAAAAGCAGTTTTATAATCCTTATAATTCTTGTTCTAAGAGCTACGATACTTGATATTGGTTTAAATTTGTAGTGCAGTAGAACGACAGTATTAATTTCCACAATTTGAATTCATGAAATTCCTGCTGCAATTCTCAGCATTCAGTTTATAGCAGGGGTGTCAAACTCACGGCATCACGCCGTCACATGATGTATCGTGACTTTTTCCCCCTTCGCTGAACTGGGGGTGGGGGTGGCCAGTGTGTGACGCATCCGGCCTGCAGGCCGCAAGTTTGACATCCCTGGTTTATTGTATAGTATAGATGTTTCTCAAATTCTGTGGTCCTGTGACTGCCTAAAATAATTAATTCATGGGATTTCCTCTCCTCCACAATAAGGTAGTCCTCAACCTACGACCACAATTGAGCCCAAAATGTATGTTGCTAAGCAAGACTGTTAGTGAGTTTTGCCCCATTTTATGTTTCTTGCCACAGTTGTTAAGCAAATCACTGCAGTTGTTAAGTTAGTAATATGGTTATTAAGTGAATCTGGCTTCCCCATTGATTGTTTGTCACAAAGTTGCAAAAGGTGATAACATGAGCCTGGTACATTGCAACCATCATAAATATGAACCAGTTGCGAAGCATCTGAATTTTGATCATATGCTTCAATGGTCATAAGTGTGAAAAATGGTCATAAGTCACTTCTTTCAGTGTTGTAACTTTGAACAGTCACTAAATGAACTGTTGTAAGTTGAGGACTACCTGTATTATTGATGGTGGTGGAAGCAGCTGTCATTTTTATTAGCAGCTACCTAAAATGCTGAGTATAGTGGTGCATTCTCTTCTTGGCTTGAAGAGGGCCCCTGACCCCGCATGTCTTCTCATCAGCCATGCACTCTGCATGGTGTAGCCCCTCCCCTCCTGCTTTCCTTAGGAATTGGAGCTCTGCCGTCTGCATTCCCAACTTTCGTACTTTTCCACCTTTTGGCAATCCAGAAATGTGTGACCCCCTACCCCTTCCCCTGCTCTAATCCATTTATGAGCCGCTTGGTAGTCACAGTATTATAATCCTTGATTCAGCAAGCAGATGTGTTTGGGAAAAGCCAGAATTACTTTATTTCAAGTCCTTGGAATGAGAAATATTTTTGTAGCCTTTATAGAAACCCATTCTGCATTTTTTTTAAAAAATGTTTGTTTAATCTTGTAAATTTGGGTTGGAAAAATAAATACAGTGCCTTTCCAAAACAAATTTTATTAATATGCTGAGGTGGTGAAAAGAGATTTGTGATTTAAATTGATGGGGACGTGTGGGTGGAATCTTTTCTTTTGCTAATTTGTGCTTCAAGATGGCCAGATGGAAATGCACAACTTCCAAAGGGAAGAGATTTCTTCTTCCACCACTTTCAATCCATTCCCTTTAGAGAAGAACATGGTACCTAGAATTACTCCTCTCCTCCCCCTTCCCTGCTTTTCCCTTCCCTGCTTTTCCTTTCCCTTCTCTTCCCCTCCCCTCCCCTCCCTTCCCTGCTTTTCCCCTCCCTCCCCCTCCCTTCCCTTCCCTTCCTAGTAGGAAGGATTAACTAAACACAAGCACATTTTCTATTTTTGAAAGTTAAATCCCAGGGATTTTGTTTGTTTTTCCTGTAGTTGTTTCTCTGAAAAGCAGCTATTCGCACAAGTGCAATCCATGTTTGGAAATAAATTTTCATAGATAACTCAGTTGTACCAGGAGTGTAGAAAGCAGCTTGTCATGGGGGCAAAAAGATGCAATGGGTAGGAAGAGAAAAGGTATGTTAGCAGCCTGTGGTGTGTTCCTTTCAGGCCTTTCCTTTTCTACCCTATGCTTGTGAGCCAGATCAACTGCCAGCACAATAAAAGCAGTTTTAAACTTGCTCCTACTCTCCAGCTACTGTCTATTTTAAGAGTCTGGTGGACCTTGCACAACATGATGTTTGAAGAACAGTGTATTCTTTCCCTTTCGCCTGTCTCTTTATTTGTGCTCACAGAATAAGAAGACTCACTGCCCTAAGAAGAACCCCCCCCAAATTATCTTTTCCACCTGATCCTTCCAAAGGCAAGACTATAAGACTGCTTTGCTGTCAAGCTGACTCTTTCTATATATGCTCCTCTTAATTGTCTCCTTTTTGCTTATTCTGTCTTCCAAGTAATGCTGAGCAGTAGCTATCCTTGAATTAATTTCCTTGACTTTTAAAAATTTAATGTGTAAAGAAGAGGGGGGTCGAAGTTTTGTGCTTTCAGCATCATTTGTGATAGTGCCATAATGTCAAGTGTAAGTGTATGCAGAGGAAACATGATAACAATGCCAGGCATAAGTAATCTGTTACTGTGGAAGTTGCAAGTCCCATGTGATATTTAGGGAAATTAATTTAGAGAAGGATTACCTGCACTGTTCTAAAATGATTCTGTTCACCAATCCAGTTCTTTTTCTTTAGAAGAACCACCTTCTGTTTCCCTAGCATAACTTGCTGGCAAATTGTTTTGCATCTCTTGCCACTGAGTTGGTAAACTGGAAAAGGCACCGTCTCCGATTGGGATGAATTTGGCCCTGGGGCTTCTAGTTGCCATCCTATACATTCATCAATGTTTTGTCACACCGAGGTACTGAAGACTCAGAAGGGGTAAGGTGGTACTACAGCAATTTTCCTGAACCCAGTGCGTTGGATTATATGACCCATTGTTCCCAGCCAACATTGTGCTCATTATAGTGATCATTTCTTCTTATCCTATTGGCTGAGAGTGAATTTTGTACTGCCAGTGGCATTAGGCCATGTTGAAAAGTTGCTGGACTTGGAAATTGGGAAAGTTTTTCTGTCTTTGTATAAACTGACCAAGGCAATTAAGAAGCCTAATGTTTTCTTCTTCTCTGAATACTACCCCTTTTTTGTATTTTTTTTTAATATAGTACAAACCAAATTGTTATGTATGTTTGCAAACCTATATGATGTTTTAATGTGCTGTAATATATTCTGATATTCATATATTGTTATTGGTTAAAACATTTGTATCAATAATGCAGTTTGTAAATGGTAATAAATGATACAATTTTGTCCTTCAGTCTGTGGTCTGGAATATTCTGATGGCTTGTTGTGTGTTGCAAATTTTGTTTTTCCCTCAGATTCCAAGTTATGCAAAAGAATCATAAACTATTGCGCTTATAGAGGAAAAGCTCATAAAAGGCAAAATGGTGATGGATGGGTATTATTTTAGAAGTGGTGGTAGAGTCTAAAGTGCTGACCATGGTATTATGACCGTCTAATCTGGTGCTTTTGTGGTGTAGTGAGACTACAATGTCCATAATTCCTTTGCATTATGAAAGTTGTAATCTCATTAAATCTGAAGGGTACCAGAAACGGGAAGATGATAAAAAAAGTAGCAATTTAAATTGTGATTTGACTACTTAACATTGTCATATTTGGATATCCTCTACTTAATATTCATCATCTTTCCTCATAATCCCTGGCACTTCAATTTGCCTTTTTAATGTGTTGCTCACATAACATGGGTGGGTTTTGTTTTGTTTTTGAGAACTGAACTAAACGTGTTTGGTTAATAAATGTGTTTCTTCTTTCAACTGCACATTTGAAACATAATGCATGTGGTTGCTATGGAAGATGATGGCCTTTCTCAGGACTGCAGGCAGGCAGGCAGGTGACCCAACATTTTGAATAGAGGGAGAACACACCTTGGCAGCAATAGGCACCTGCCCCAATAGAAATACCCTTCAAAGGTAGATCCTTCCTCCACAGCATAGAAGGCTTTCCCCCCAATTCCTAATTAATTGGATGCAGATTTTAAAAAGTCATATCCTCTAGTATCTTTTATATACAAACCATATTTTTCGGACTATAAGACGCACTCCCCCCCCACATAGTCTGTGTGTCTTATAGAGCGAATATTGCGGTGGGGGGAGGGGATTGGTGCGGTGCAGATCAGCTGTTCTAGGCAGCAGGGATAGCCGCCGCCCATTTGCCGCTGCCGATCGCCATGATCAGTGGCGAACGGGCTGCGATGGGCCACGGCAAATGGACCGCAGCGGCAGCGAACAGGCTGTGGCAGTGAACGGGCTGTGGCGAATGGGCCGCAGCAATCCCCGCCACCTAGAACAGCTGATTGGCAGTATTCTGGGAGGTAAATCCAATCGCCAATCAGCTGCTCAGCAGCAAAGGCTCCAGTGTTCCCCGGCGGCAGCAGCAACTCAGCTCAGTTGACCAGTGGTGGGCGAAACGGGGCGGAGCCCTGACAAGTCATGTGCTGGGCTGCGATAACGTGCTGAAGCTGACCAGGCTCTTTGCTGTTTGCCGCAAGGAGGCTAGCAGATGAATACCAGATGGAGGCTGGGAGGCAGAGGCAGATATTTTTTTTCTTGTTTTCCTCCTCTAAAGCTAATGTGCGTCCTATAGTCCGGAGTGTCTTATAGTTCGAAAAATATGGTATATATTTTTAAGGGTGACAATAAAAATGCACCGAGCTCCTATCACTGTGGCATTTGGGTATACTTCCTAAGTCCTAGGAACCTTTTCAAGGTAAGCTACCGTGTTTCCCCGAAAATAAGACCCTGTCTTATATTTTTTTGAACCCTGAAATAAGCGCTTGGCCTTATTGCCATGCACTCAAAAGCCCGATTGGGCTTATTATCAGGGGATGTCTTATTTTGGGGGAAACAGGGTAGTACTTCTAACAATGTTGAAGTCCAATGAGAGTTGAACATTTGCAAACTGGTATAATTTCTCCTTTTGCAAAATCTAATAATGTGAGGGGTCAAATTCAGCAGCCTTGCTGACTTAGACTTCTGAAATTTCAGTCAGCATTGATTTAGAGCCAATCCCATAACCAGGAGAACTGGATAATCTGGAACTGAGATGTTGCCACATGTTCCAGCACCTTATCGAGGAATAGGATAATGGGTGACTAGCTAGAAAGCATCCCAAAATGAGGCATTCAGGAAAGGGTTCTTTAAGCAAGTTGTCACTACTTTCTCTTGATGCATAAGAGATTCACACTTTGGCCTCAGGAAACATTTACCTCCTTTAGACACTGGCTGCTCAGTCCTTTCCTTCAGTAAAACAAGGGTCAAGCACACATAACGTCTGTTTCATTTGTCCAAGATTCTGTCTGCATTCTCAGATAAGATGATACAAAGGCCATTGTTGTATCCACCAGGACAGGAAGGTTAGTACTGTTATAAGCAATTATTTCTGCAAAATACTGTAATAATGAAAACAGCGGTACAATGCCAATCATATTTATCCACCTTTGTTTCTCCTCCAGTAAGTCTAAATCCCAACAGAGAGTGGGATATAGCCATTTCCCCCCTATTTATCTCAACCTGGAAAGCCAGATTCAACATCTGTCCAATTGAGTGTGTGGGACCCTACTGAGTTTAGTGTGGGGCTAGATGGCGAGGAGAACAATGGTGGATCAATAGGATACATTCTCTGGGAACAGAATTTCCTAATAAAGAATGTAGTAAGATTCCTCTTGCCTAACTCTGAAGAGAAGATGGTTAAGAGAGTTATTGTAACAAAAGTATTAAAATATAAAAAGAGGCAGGATTTATTTATTAAACAAATTTGTACGGCCACCCATCTATCGGAAGGAACTTTGGGTGGCTAACAAAATAAAAGCACAATATTGTACAATAAAATGACAATTTAAAACAATTTTGGGACTCAAATAAAATTCACATCCACCCCACTAATCATCCTTTGCCAGTTCTATCAACATCTGTACCCCAGTGCCTAGGGAAAAGCCAAGACTTCATTGATTTTTAAAGTTCAGTAAGGTATTCATATCTTGGGGAGGCTGGCTGATCCATAAGGCAGGCCCCATAAATCATGCATCTGACTCTGCTTCACCAAGAGCCTACCTTGCCAAATTATTATATCTGCTAAGTCATAGCAAAAAGACCCCACAGGTTTAGGGGTGTCTGTGGATGGAAAGGGGAATCAAGATGGCTGTCAGCGTCCATGCTACCTGCTTGCTTCGGCTGCCATAGAAATGGGGGGGGGGAGGAGGGAAAGCTAGGTATTTGGGGGGGGGGAAGCTGTGCTGGAGATGTCTCTACATGTGTCTGATTAGGGGTTTAGGGAGAAAAGTTCTCATCACGTATGGCTAGGCTGGATGGACATGTTTACAGCCTGCTCAAGGTCAACGGCCAGTTGTGAAAGCTCCACCTGATATTGTGTCCACATGACATCTGGAGGGCATCGGGATTGGATGAATAGCCCGGGGGGTTATGAGGGGAGGGATTTGGGATTATTTCTATATGCCATTTACGCGCCTTTTGCCTCAGATCTTGCTTTCATTTTGTTACTATCAGTTCTCATTCAGTAAAAGTACTCTTCTCTATCATCATGGAGTTGGGGGTTTTCTTTCCTGGATTTTGAATGGAAGCACACCTGACAATGGCAGTTGTGACTGTGATCAGAGCCCCACCCCTTTTCTATATGCAATGCCATTTACTTTCACAACTTCCTGCTCACTAAACCATTTATTTTATTTAAGATTCAGTTGCTTTCCATGTTAGAGGCTGGTAATCAGTAGCTTCAGGAAATATACAATAAATGGTGATGACCTTTTTGTTTCTGTCAGGGACTGAATAATACCTTTTTCTTAAACATAAATTGGATATAAATAAGCCTTCTGATTTTATGTGTTGTAACTTGTACCCTTATCAAGGCTAAATTGAATATCACATTATTTTCAGAAGATCATGACAGTGAGAAAAATACTGTTTGCATTCTAAGTTTTAGAATTTAGGTTTAGGCCATCTTCCAAGGATTTTCAACACAGAAAGCTTGCCAAGCAGGAGCTGTCTAAGACAATTGAACATGGCGGTCTGGCCAACCCACTTCACTGTGGAGTCCCCCACCACAGCCGAACCATCATGGGTGTTTATCCTCAGCTGGCCCTCCACCGGCATTTTTCTCCCACTACTGGTTGTCTGCCACTGGTGCCCCATCCCTTTCTCCTGGGTGATTCACAGAGGGACATTTGTCTCCAACCAATTGGCTACGCAGGAAAAATAGCTGTGTGGTGCAATTAGGCAGCTTCTCTCCACCAGGTGCACTTTCCCGGGGGCAGCACAGCGCCCTGCCACCCCAAAAGGGAGGGCACTGGGCTCCACCCTACAGTTTCTGCTGCTGCCATTGCTCATTGCGTCCTGCCTGGCCCTGCTCTCTGCCCAGATCCTCTGGGACAGAACTGGGTGCAGAGCAGAGCCAGGCAGGACACAACAGGCAACAACCATCTCCTGAAAGGCTGGGGAAGGGAAGGCCCTGTCCCCAACTCCCCCCCCACGGTAGGCATTAAAGCAAAGCTAAAGCAATCACTGGGTGCAATTAATAATGAAGTACACTTGCATTTTAATGGGAGATGGGGAGGGGTTATCTTTTCTCAAGCCTGTAGTTCCCATTCAGGGCAACAGAGTCGTGAAAAAGTGCCAACAATGAACAACAGTGTCCTGTTGTCTCCAAACAGGGTGCAGGTTCCCATGCCTTAGAAATGCTAGGCAGCCAGCATACAAATTAAGAAAGCAAAAGGAGGCAAGAGTGATAGATAAAGTAGTTGATGAAGAAGGTAAGGAACATTATGGCAGAGAAGGAAAAAAGAAGGTAATAATGGAATTTTATAAAAAGCTATACGCACATG
This sequence comes from Thermophis baileyi, assembly GCA_003457575.1. NCBI lineage: Eukaryota > Metazoa > Chordata > Lepidosauria > Squamata > Dipsadidae > Thermophis > Thermophis baileyi. The sequence goes on from QLTV01002105.1 coordinate 1,489,738, forward strand.
AAGAGGTGGAAGAGGGGAAAATTAAAGAGTATTTAAAGTCAATAAATATGGATCAATTATCTGAGGAACAAGAACAACTGTTAAATAACCCAATAACATTGACAGAATTACAAACAGCCATAAAACGACAGAAAAACAATAAAGCACCGGGCCCGGATGGACTACCCGCTGAATTATAGAAACAGACAGTAAGGAACATTATGGCAGAGAAGGAAAAAAGAAGGTAATAATGGAATTTTATAAAAAGCTATACGCACATGAAGAGGTGGAAGAGGGGAAAATTAAAGAGTATTTAAAGTCAATAAATATGGATCAATTATCTGAGGAACAAGAACAACTGTTAAATAACCCAATAACATTGACAGAATTACAAACAGCCATAAAACGACAGAAAAACAATAAAGCACCGGGCCCTGATGGACTACCCGCTGAATTATATAAACAGACAATAAACATTATGGAAGAAAATATGTTAGAAATATTCAATTTAAGATTACAAAAAGCACAACTACCTCCATCCTGGTCCGAGGATGTAATAACACTTATCCCGAAAGAAGCGGCAGATCATAGATTTGTACAGAATTATAGGCCGATATCCCTCTTAAATTCCGATTACAAAATATTTATAGCAATAATAGCTACAAGAATAAAGAAAATCCTAAATGAGCTGATACATCAGGATCAAAATGGGTTTTTGCCAGGAAGGCAAATTAGGAACAATCTTAGAGTAATTATAGACACCCTTGAATACTATGAAGATCAT
>QLTV01002105.1:1499200-1509738 GCA_003457575.1 Thermophis baileyi
AATGCCTGGAATTCACTACCTGACTCTGTGGTTTCTTCCCCAAACCCAAAAAACTTTAACCTTAGACTGTCTACTGTCGACCTCACCCCATTCCTAAGAGGTCTGTAAGGGGCGTGCATAAGCGCACCAGCGTGCCTACCGTCCCTGTCCTACTGTCCTATTGTCTTCATCTATCTGTATTCACTTTGATTATGTTTATGTTTATACCTATACCTGCTATCTTGTACATGTTTGACAAATAAATAAATAAAATAAATAAAATAAGATCACAAGCTTCGTGACCAATGCTTACCTGACCTTGTGGCAATGACTCACACCCTAAGCACATTCCAGTTGTCTGTGGGAAATAGTTGCATCATTTCATTCCTTTTATTTGTTTTTATGCTCCTCTAGGTTAGAATGAAATTGAGCTTCTGGCTTTATATAGATTTTATCATAATCCCCACTCTTAAGTTCTGTCAGAAGAACATTAAGACCTGGCTCTCTCAACCTGTGTGGGATCCAAGAGTGGTATACAACCTGGGGGTAGTTGGTGGCCTGAGGGCACTTTCTCCTGCCTTTTTAACTTTTGTTACTTTTTGTAAGGATGTTATTGTCAAGGTTCCGATCGATGCCCTAATTAAATCATGAGCATTGAGCCAAGCTTCAAAAGAAATCCAGTTTTTATAGTTTTTTATATCATAAGCCAGACTCACTAAGACAATAAGATGGGCAATATATAAATTTTATTAATAAATAAATCAAACAAATAATGCACATTAGCCTATATTTTACCCAGCAAAATCTTATTCTTCATTTTATTGTATATGCTTTGGTAGTATTTATAGTAACTTGAGCCTAAAAATATACAAAAACTTCTGTGTTTCCTCTTTTCTTCCAATCTACTGGCAGTTTCCTAAGTGGTAAGAGCTTTGGATCAATTATTCCTGTTCATTTGCACAGAAGAACAGATTTTCTTATGTTTGCATCATTATTGATCTTGACTTGACAGATATATTATCACTTAATCATATGTAACTGAAGTTTTTTGGGGGGCGGTTATATTTCAATATGCCCTTATCAGTACATTTATAGGGATGTGTTCTGCTGGGGTCTAATATAATGTAATTTATATGGGCTACTTTTGGAGATGACCTGAAAACTGCAGCTGGTACAATATATGGTAGCTTGATTGTTGGTGGAGCAGTCAGTGTAAAGTAACTTTGATCTTAAAGTTGATGCATTGATTACCAGTAGGTGTCTTGGCCACTGCCCACCTCCCTCCACGTGAATTTAATTCTGTTAAGCACTACACATTGAGTACGGTTTGTCAATCAATTACAAATCCATCTGGTGATGGTGCTGTCTATCCCACATTTTTCTAGCTTGCCAAGAAGTAGATTGTGGTCTATTTTGTCAAATTCTTTACTGAAATCTAAGTATACTATGTCCATAGCATTTATTTAGTCCACTAATTTAGTCACTTTGTCAAAGAGTAGAATAAGATTTGTTTGGCATGATCTGTTCTTGATGAAGCTATGTTGGCTTCTGGTTATAACTGTGTTTGCTTCTAGGTGTTCACAGATTTGCTGCTTGATTATCTTTCCCAGAATCCTCTCAGGTATTGATGTCAGGCTGATTGGTCTGTAGTTTCCTGGATCTGTTTCCCCCCCTCCTTTTTTTAAAGATGGTAACCACATCAGCTCTTTTCCAGTCCTCAGTAGTTCCTTGGTGCTCCAAGAACTCAGTAGTGGCTCAGTAGTTCAGAGATCATGTCTGCCAATTCCTTCAGAACTTTGGGATGTAATCCATCAAAACATGGTGATTTGAATCTGTTTAGAGCGGATGTTGACAGGTGTTCTATTACATTATTTTTGCTTATTTTAATTTGCATTCCTAGCCTGCCTTTTACAGTAAGTTGGGTTGATTTATCTTTTTGTGTGAAGACAGATGCAAAGAGTTAAGCAGTTCTGCTTTCTCTCTACTGGTGGTTACTTCCTTGCAATCATTGCCCATTAGTGGATTGATTGCTTGACTTTTTTCTTGCTTTTTATGATTTGAAAGAAACTTTTTGTATTATTTTTGATATTTGTTGCAAGTTTTACTTCGTTCTGAGCCTTAGCTTTCCTAATTTTGTCTTTGCATGTTCGGGCTATTTGTTGGTTTCTGCCTTAGTTACCTATCCCTCTTTCAATTTTTTTTAAAATTTATCCTTTTTTTTCCTTTCAATTTGTATGAGAGTTCTTTGTACAATCATACTGTTTTTTTCTTGGGTTTCTTGTTTCTCTTTTTCAGTGGTATTGAGCTGGATTGGGCTTTTATATTAATATTTTTCAGAGTTTCCCAAGCTTTTTGAGTTAGCTTCCCCTTTAAGATTTTCATACAAGGGGATCCTTCCCAAGCTTTTTCTGAGTTTGTCAAAATCAGCTCATTTAAAGTCTAAGACACTGGTTTGATTATGTTCTGTTGCTTGTGTCTGTATTATATTGAATTCTAATATGACCTGGTCATTCTCCCCCTAAGTTCCTGCAACTTCAATCCCCTCTATCACTTTTTCTCTGTTAGTAAGAATGAGATCCAGTATAGCTGTCCCTCTAAATCCCTCCTCTACCTTTTGAGTGACAAAGTTGTTAGCTAGGTTGGTCAGGGACATTTCTGACCTCCCACTTGTTGCAGAGATGCTCTCACAGTTGATATCAGGATAGTTTAAATCCCCCATTAGTACTGTGGTGTGTTTCCTACATGGATTTGTTAACTGGTTAGCAAACAGTTCATCTATTTCTTCTGCTTGGTTGGGTGGCCTGTAGTATACATCTATGGCAATGTCACCGTGTATATTTCCTAAACTTTGAGCATTAGTGTATAGGCATTTAAGTTCTTTGTGGCTGACCCTGAGTATGCTTCCTACATCTCCATCTTTGCATTGAAGTTTTTCTGCTTTCCCTTCACTTCCTTATTTGGTTGGTTGTCCTTATTTAATGGTTTTTGCTTGGTATTAGGTTCTAAAGGTGATAAAGATTTATCTCCCTCCCCCTCAATTTTAGTTTAAAGCTGTTCTGATAAGATGAGTCAATCATTTTCTGAAATACATTCTTCCTGGTTCTTGTGAGGTGCAGCCCATGCCTTGCAAGGAACCCTTCATGTAGGTAACACAGACCATGATCAAGGAATCCAACATTCTCTTGATGGCACCAATTCTTAAACCAGTGGTTCATTTCTAAAATTCTTTGCTCCCTCATAGGATGTTGGCCTTTTGTTGGAAGTATAGATGAAAACACCACTTGTGCTTCTAAGTCCTTAACTTTCTTACCTAGCTGTTCATAATCTCTTGTCATTGTTTTCAGGTTCATTGTCATGTCATTAGTCCCCACATGAAGGAGAAGCACCAAATGGATAACATTGAAATCAGATAGACTTCATTTTATGTCAACAATGCTGGAAAGATTCAGCTGCATCTGTTAAAACACTTCCTAGCACTGACTGCAGCTCAGACTATCAGCTATTAGTGGCTAAATTGAATCTCAAACTGTGCAAAGTGAAAGTGTACTATCCCTTCCAAACTCAATGTGAGCAACATGTGATCTTTGTACCAGGGGTGGGTTCTAACTTACCTCACTGCCGGTTCGCTTCCTCCCGTGCTGCGTGGCCGCGCCTTGTGGGTGCGCACGCACTTCATGCACGTGCGCATGCGCAGTGCAAAAAAAAATCCCCCCCCAAAAGCCAAAAACAAGATGGCGACGCATGTGCTGCCAGAAAACAAGATTCCGCGCATGAGCAAAAGAAAAAAAAATTCAAAAAAATTCAAAAAAAAATGCAAAAAAAAAATGGCGGTGCCCACGGACCGGCACCGACCCAACCGGATCCATGACATCATCATGAAGTTACCAGCGGGTCGCTACCGGTTTGGGCGAACCAGTCCAAACCCACCTCTGCTTTGTACATCATAGAAGTTAAGAATAGCTTTTGAACCATTGTATCTAGAAGGGAAAGATCCAAGTGAACAGTGGTGAGAGATCCAAGATAACATCATGGAAATTGCTGGAAACTATGTATCAGGACAAAAACCAAAGAGAACAAAAAAGTGGCTATCTGATGACACCATCAAAATAGTTGATCAGCCAAAGCCAAAGGTAATAAGGATAAAGTTAAAAGGCCGAATAAAATTTTCCAATGTGAAGCCAGTAAAGGCAAAAATAGGCAATGGGACAAGCAGTTTCAAACATCTGAAAGAAGCTAACAGGAAGGGACATACCAAGGACTTGTTTGCCGTAGTGAAAATGATGCAATCCAGCTTTTCAGCACGGCAATAAATTGTTAAAAATTGCAACGGGAATATACTAAGTGACCAGCAGAAGACCAAGAACAGATGGAAAGAACATACGGATGGGCTCTAAAGCAGTTTGACTTACCATCAAGATGACAATGATGACAGCCCAATTAATAAAGAACCAAACATTTTGGAAAAATAAAAGTAGAATGGGCATGGAGAAAGAAAGACTATCCAAACACTGCTCCAACTATCGCATGATTGCATTGATTTCTCATGCAAGCAAGTTTTTGTTAAAGATCATTCAATAGAGGCTACAGAATATAGTTGATCAAGAGTTACCTGATATACACATTGGCTTTAGAGAGAGAGCAACTGTGTTGCTGGCATAAATTATTGCGTATACCATGAACAGCCAGAACAAGCAACAAAGAGGCATTCAATCGTATAAAACCAGAAACATCACTAGAAACCAGAATCACAAGACTACCCCTGTTTCCCCCAAAATAAGACATCCCCTGATAATAAGCCCAATCGGGCTTTTGAGTGCATGGCAATAAGGCCAAACGCTTATTTCAGGGTTCAAAAAAATATAAGACAGGGTCTTATTTTCGGGGAAACATGGTACATCTGATTTACTTTGACCATGTCATGTGTACAAATTCATTGGCGAAGGCAATGATGCTTGGAATAGTTAGTGGATCAAGAAGAAAGGGCAAACGAACTCCCTCGACTGATACCATCAAAGCTGATATAAAGATGAACATCCAACAACTGAAAGAAGCTGCACTTGATAGGGTAGCATGGAGAGCACTTGCCTATAAAGTCACCAAGATTCAGACACGACTGAACAGTTAAAACTAACTAACAACAAAGGTTAAACTCCTTTTTGTTTCAAGCTAAAGCACAACAGAAAATTGAGAAATAATTGAGGTTAATTAAAAGTTGATTTATTATTTTCAGTTTAATCCTGATGATTATGTCCCACCCCAAATATAAAAGCCACAAAGATTCAATGTTTTTATTAGGCCCAAAATGTCACAAAGCAATGAGTTAATTTTCAAATATTGTACCTGAACTCTAGAAGTCTTAGTTGAACAAGATGTTAAAAAAAGGAGGTGCATAATTGATATACACAATTCCTTAGCCAGATATATTGGAGCTGCTATTTGATAAGGAACTTCAGGAAGTTAACCTGAGCATATATGCAAGGCAAGGTTGTTTATGATGCCACTTAGATGTGATAGGAAGGGTTAATACCTTCAATGAGAATTATGATACTTCTGTATGTTGAAAAGGGAGGAGTGAAAGATCAGAAAGCTAACAAAAGATGGGTGATAGAGAAAGCGAGATAACACAAAAATGTGGTTTATGTTTAGAGGAAGGGCTTTCATGTGTAGATTCTGCAAAATGTGCATATTAAGACTATTAAATGCATCAGAAAACTCGGAGGAACTTTTACAATGAACCAGAAAACATGATAAAAACTGAATTTAGAACTGAATTTAGTGAGGGTCAGGAGAGGAAAAAATGCAACAAGGATGCATATATCTATATATCCCCATATCTGCTTATACAGAAAATATATTATAAAAAATGACAGGATTGGAAGAAAAGACAATTCACAATAGGAGCAACAGAATATCTGAAATATATAGAGAATATTGCTTTGGGAAAGAAAACATGATTTTTGAAGAAATTATGAAAGTACAAAAATAGAAAACAAAAAAACCTGGATTAATGTTAAACAATAAAAAGACAAAGATACTGTAATGTCAACTGGAATGCTCAGTACATTTAGAGTTCATGATGAAGAAGTGAAAACAATACAAATTTTCTTTTCTTGGCTCAAAAATCAGATAAAGATGGATAATGTGTTGGAGAAGTAATCAAGAAATATCTGTGAAGATTCTCAATCAGCTACCAGGGGTCCCCAAACTTGGCAACTTTAAGATTTGTGGACTTCAACTCCCAGAATTCCCCAGCCAGCTGGCTGGAGAATTCTGAGAGTTGAAGTCCACAAGTCTTAAAGTTGCCAAGTTTGAAGACCTCTGAGCCTAGTTGCCACGTTTGAAGACCTCTGGTCTACATGGTTGTCCCAAAGGTGCTTTTTTCAAAAGGCAACTGGATCTTCTTGATTTTTTTTCCTTGAAAATGTTTCACTTCTGAACCAAAGAAGTTTCTTGGATGAGAAGCGAAACATTTTCAAGGAAAAAAACAAGGATGTCCAATTGCCTTTTGGAAAAACACTTTTGGGATAATCACGAAATGAAGTGAAGTCTGAGAAAAGAGAGTCTGTGTGCTAGTTTCTATTGAAAAAGACAAAACACTAGGGAGTGAACAGTGTCATGAACTATACCTGGACATATGCAAATGCATGAAAATACAAACAACACCAAATGCTAGTTCCAGGGTTGATTATATAGTATGGCAGGACAGGCCACATTTATTGTTCTTGCTCTACAAAGGCTGGTCTGCACTAGCCCTTCATAAGCAGGAAATTTTTCTATGGAAAAACAGATTCTGTTGCCATTTCTGCACTTCTTGAATTATAAAAAACAAGACTGGGGCCTATGTCTTTCATTTCTTGCTTTGCCACTGCCCAGCAATTTCAGGGGAAAAAACAGAATGGTGGCAAAGAAAGAGTCCTAATTATAAGTAGCAAGCCCACATCAGCTTGAAAGTAAGCAACTCATCTAGCCACAGATAGCTGGCAAATCCAGGAACAAGAAACACATGGATTTCAATAATGCAACTTTAATGCTAATCATGGCTAAAAACTGTGGTGGAATTAGTAGTAGTAGCAGCAGGAGGAAGCGGGGTTGCATTCCAGAGGAATAAGAGGTAGCTCTGTCCAGAAACAGGTAGTCCTCAATTTACAACAGTTCAGTTAGTGACCAAAGTTACAACGGCACTGAAAAAGTGACTTATGACCATTTTTCACACTTATGACTGTTGCAGCATACCCAGAGTCATGTGATTTACATTTGGATGCTTGACTGGTTCATATTTATGATGGTTGTAGTGATCCCCTTTTGCGATCTTCTGACAATCAAAGTCAATGGGGAAGCCAGATTCACTTAACAACCGTGTTACTAATTAAACAACTGTAACGATTCACTTAACAAATGTGGTGAGAAAAGTCGTAAAATGGGGCAAAACTCACTTAACAAATTTCTTATTTAGCAACATAAATTTTGGGCTCAATTATGGTCGTAAGTTGAGGACTACTTGTATTCTGTGTGAGAGAAAGAGGGTGAAAAAAGCTCCTCCCTAATAGAGGGTATGCTTGATGTAGATGTAGAGTGCTTCAAGTGTAAGTGTGGAACAATAAAGAAATCTGCTTGGAAGAATCATCACTGTCCTCCTTGATTTTTGGACTTGACAAAAACAAAATATTGAAAACTGTCAGAATATATTCACAGGTAGATTTATAGTAAGCGAATTAAGATGAAGCCCTTCAAACCACCTCCTTTCCACAGCTATTACATTGGGTCTGGGGCTGTCTCTTTTCATATCAGCGGCACTCTTCTTCCCCACCTGTTTCCTGGAAATTCAGGCAATCCAGGTGTGGAAGAAAAATGGATTGTCACCAAGAACAGTGTGAGATGGCGAACTCCATATAGTCCAGGCCTGTCAAACTGGCGGCTCGCAGGCTGCATACGGTCCACGCAGGCCACACCCACCCCGGCTCCACAAAGGCAAAAAATATTGCGATACATCACGATATGGCCCCCGATGTGAGTTTAACACCCCTGATATAGTCCATATGGTGGGTTGGGACTGATTCTATGATACCTAACTAACTAATTGGTAGTGCTTTCTTTAGGTTGCCTCTTAGAAATACCTAAAATGGCTTTTTCATATCTGTGACCGAATTCATTATAATACTTTACAGATGAATCTTAGCTCTAAAATGCCTCAGATTTATCATGACTCTTTCTTGCTATGTTTAGACAAGGAAGGTCAAAGAAGACAGAACACTTGGTCCTTAATGCTGAAAACATTCTCTCCTAGTACTTCTTGTTGTTGCTGTTGTTCTCACCTTTCCTTGCCAAAAAACTGCCTGGAATTAGAAACAGACTAGTTTACTGTACTCTTTAACAACAACAAAATCATTTCAAAATGATTGCCAACTTTAAAAACTTCCTTTCAACCTATGTTATTTGCACCCTTCTCCCTCTGCAGTGCCCACTGAAATAAAAATCAAATGAGTCACACACAAAACAATATTTGGGGGGGGGGGGGTAAACCTATACAGCAATTCTTAGCTGTAAGAAGGGAATTTAGCATCTGGATTAAAGTAGGAGAATGTGCTGGAAACTGGTTTTTCTCCCTCCCCAAATTCTTTCTATATGTAATTATTTTCTGCCCTTTTTGTGTAACCTGGAAGCGGATGGGCTCTCCCCCACTCCACCCCCTTCCTCACTATCACCCCATTCCAGGGAAGGCCAGTTTGGCATGTCTTTTGCCCTCTGACTCCAGCATGATTGGGTGTATAATTAGAAAGGTTTTATCTTAAGGCATGCAGGACTGTAATTCGGGGTGTGAGATCACAGCAATGTCTTATGGGCAAACCCAGTCATTTGAGAGGTGTGAGTAAGGTAACAGGGCCCTGTCATTTCCTGAGGCAACTGCATAACATCCATTATTATGAGCTGAGCCTCCTCCCCTTTATATTTATCCTTCCTGTCTTGGTGACTCCCTAGATAGGAAGTGGTTTTAAACACATTTTCCCATCAGTTTTTTTTTTGTTTTGTTTTCTTTCTTTCTTCATGTCTCTTTGGGTCTCTACTTCCAAGATAGCAGCCCCACAAGAACAGAATAAATTGCTATTGGCACTGTGGTGTTACAACTATTGTCAAAGCCTTTTTATTTCAATGGTTCTTTAATATTGGATGCCAAGGATAAAACTCAGGCAGAGCAAGAGGGGAACATTGTCAGAATCAGGCATTTTGCAATTAGAGAGGATTGTTTTGGCTTCAAATAGGGCAGCTCTACTTTGGAAGCCTAAGCACCCCAGTGATGTATTATAATTTATTTTAACTTCTCTATGTTTGTGGAATATTGGGATTTGGATAATCTCAGCAATTTGCCCTAATATAAAACAATTTTTTTTTGGTTTTTTCTTCAATCCTTCCTTCCCAAATTACCTTAATATTAGATGATGTCAGCTAATGTTAGCACTCTAGTTGAAAGAGGACGTTGTAGGGCAATGGAATGAAATGTCAGGATAAAGAGGAGGGAGGAAGAGAAACATTAAGACAATTATAATTAGAATCTCCTGTTGTTGGAGTACAGTCAGGGGTGGGTTCCTCCTGGTTCGGACCGGTTCTCCTGAACCGGTAGCGGCCCACTGGTGACATCACAATGACATCACCGAACTGCATCGGTCGGTGCCGGTCCGTGGGGGCCCTCTTTTTTTTTAATTTTTTTGAATTTTTTTTTTAATTTTTTTTAATTGATTTTTTCCTTCTGAGCATGCGCAGAAGCCGACTTCCGGCACTGTGCATGTGGTCGCCATCTTCTTTTTTTCGGCTTCCCCCCCCCATTTTTTGTTACTGTGCATGCACGCGCAAAGCGCGCGTGCGCCCATGAGGCTCACCCACGAGGCGCGGGAGGGAGCGAACCGGCAGTGAGGTAAGTTGGAATCCACCCCTGAGTACAGTACAGGTAGTCCTTGACTTACCACAGTCCATTTAGTGACTGTTCAAAGTTACAACAGAACTGAAAAAAAGTGACATGACCGTTTTCACATTTATGCCGATTGCAGCATCCCATGGTTATGTGATCAAAATTCAGGCGCTTGACAACTGACTCATATTTATGATGGTGGCAGTGTCCTGGGATCATGTGAACTCTTTTTTGTGACCTTCTGACAAGCAAAGTCAACGGGAAAGCCAGATTCACTTAACAATCATGTTACTAACTTAACAACTACAGTGATTCACTTAACAACTGTGGCAAGAAAGGTCATAAAATGGGGCAAGTTCTCTTAACAAATGTCTCACTTAGCAACAGAAATTTTGGGCTCTATTGTAGTCGTAAGTCAAGGACTAGTGAAGATCAGTTCCTGATTCACTCTGAAAGAGTACTTTTTTAAGGATTCCAAGAGCAGAAATTAGAGTTGACTATAAATATCAGTGGGGAAAGAAATCTAATATTTTAAAGTTACTGAACTTGAGCAATAAAAATAGATTATATATATACATATATATACATATATATACATACTAATATACAATAAGAAATTGCATTATATATAAGCAAACAATAGTATTAATATTACAGT
>QLTV01002105.1:1509808-1526590 GCA_003457575.1 Thermophis baileyi
AATTGGTTCTTCTTAATCTATTAAAATGGATCTCTAAATAATTGTTCTATAATGCAGAGATTGCCACTTAAACAAAACTCCTTTACTTATGTTCTTTTTCTTAAGAGCTGGGGAACTCTTTTTTTTTTTTAGCAAATAAGATGATTACAGCTGAAATTTGAGTATGCTTTCCCATCCTTCCATCTTAAAAGAGCTTTTTAAACTAGCCTTTCAATTAAAAAGATCAATTCAACATTAAACATGTATTTACCACCTGAATTATTTTATGTAACTCACAACATATAATAAAGACAGCTCATAGCCTCAACTTGCTGATTACAGGAGATTGAAATTCTGCTTAGAATACAGCATGTGGACCAGGGGTGGGTTCTGCTTTTCTTCGCTGCCGGTTCGCTCAGTGACGTGACGCGACGCGCGGGCACGCTTCGCGTGTGCTTTGCACACGCTTTGCGCAGTGCTTAAAAAAGCTTCTGTGCATGCGCAGAAGCAAAAAACAAGATGGCGCCACCTATGGCGCTGCCAAAAGAACCGGTTCCGGGGCGTGGCAGGCCTGGGTCGCTGCCGGTTCTAGCGACCCAAGACGCCAAGATATTACCAGTTCTATAGAACCGGTCTGAACTGGGAGGAACCCACCTCTGATGTGGACTCCCACTTGATAACTGTCCTGAGATCTGCCATAGGAATGAAGATTCAAATGAGAGAGATGAAAGACATTTGGAGGAAATTGAAAGGTTGAAAATTAGAGGGGGGGGAAGGGGGGGAGAAACAGAACCAGGAAAAATATGTAAATAAAAAACCAATTTCTACAACCTTTTCCCCTTACAGAGCATAATCTATGCTTTATACACCAATGACTAATCTAAAAGATATTGTACACTCAGCTGTTATCTTGCAGACATTCTTTCCACATATCTTGTTTTTATCTAATCTAATCAATTCCCCATGATTGTTTCTCCTACCTTCTTTGATGAAGTATATGGACTGGATCTGAGCCATCACAACTCTATTGGTACCATGGCATTGGTTCCCCTCTCACTTATTGCAGAATTGATAGGGCACAGATCACAGCTTCCTGATGTTGATTTTTTTCCTAATAAAAAGGACAGCCTTCCTCAAACTGAGTTCAACTCCTGTGATTTTCACAATACACTTACCTGTTCTCTTAGATAAAAATACAGAAGTGGGCTATTGTACTACTGCTTTCTAGGTGCCTGCAGCATGCCTTCTCTGCCAGCACAGGTGGGACAGGCCAATCCCAGTGAGATGAGACATTCCTGCAAGTAGCCTGGACACATGCCATGAAGGGCTTTAAAAGTGATTACCAACATCTTGAATTGCAGCAGACTGGAAGAGACTGGCAGCCAATGCAGCTCACGGAGCAGTGGTGTTACATGAGCCATTCTTCGGGTCCCAAGAACTACCGGTGCTACCACACTCTGCACCCGCTGTAGATTCTGAATGCTCTTCAAGGGTAGCTCCAAGTAGAGAGCATTACAATAGTCCAACCATGTGATGACTAGGGCCTGAATGACTGAGTGGAGGGACTCTGATCCAGAAAAGGTCACAACTGCCGTACAACCCAAAGTTGTGCAAAGGCTTTCTTAGCCACGACTGCCACCTGCTTTATATTGTCCCATAAATTTTATATACTGGGTGACTTGGGCCAGTCATTCTCTCTCAGCCTTACCCATCTCACATGGTTGTGTATGGGAAAAGTGGGAAGACGAAGGAATATTAGGTATGTCCACTGCCTTTAATTATTTCTAAAAGCAATAGAGGTGGGATAAAAACAAACAAAATTCTGACTATATCAGAACTCTTATTGTGCACAGTCCTATATAGAAACTACTCAAGAAAAGGCTTGATCTGAGTACGAACTGATAGTTTTTAACTGCTTGAAGGACAGGAGAAAAGAAGGAACTGTTCGACAAATACATGTCTGAGATCTGTCTTGGGCTCATCAAACTGACCCCACAGTATGTTCATCCTGGATCTTTTTTTTTTTTTTTTTTTTTTTGTTTTTTTTTTTTCTTGTTTTGGTGGTTTCTCTCCCTCCTGTTTATTTTTTTTTTTTTTTTTTTTGCAGCATCTTATTTGCCAGAGTGAGGAGGATGCAAGGCACAGATTAAATGCCAAGACAAAGGTTCATCATAAACAATCCAGCATTTTGTTCAGCAAATCATAAACTATTCAGCAATGTATTCAGCAAATAAAACTAACCAGTAATCACTGTCACTGTTAGCAAGGAATGCAAAGACGCAGAATTTCCTAAACAGAAGGACAAAAGGGGCCAGCAATACCATTGGGACTCATTATATGTGCGGTTTAAAGGCTAATTAGCATAATATGTCAACTTCAACAAAAGGATACAGAAAAGGCAGCTGTGTCTATCTTTGTCTTGCCTTGCATCAAAATGAGATTAGGTTTGTTGCTTCCACTTTACATTTCTGTAAAATTACTCAGGCTTTGCTTTTTCTTAGTGATAGGTATCCGCAGTTTTTCAAGTATGCATGAGGGTAGGAAGAGATTGCAATTTTTATTTGTAGCATGCAATTTGCTTGCCTGTTTATCTTTTCTACACCTTTGGTATATCTTTTGACAATGCTACCCTTTTCTCAAATCTGTCAACTCACTTATGAAACTTCTGCTTTAAAAATGTTGCCGTGAACTCAGTCATGCCAAGAGTTGTGCACAACTTTATATATTAATAAATATTCAACCTAACATAGCCTACCGTGATCAGAAGACAGTTCCCTGTGTTGGAAGAAATATCCTTCTGGGTTCAGTTCCAAGTGGGGAAAAAGACACTGGAAACATGGAGACTGGTGGAAAGATGGTTTGATGGTGGACAGGAGCACATGGCTTGAGTTCCTGAACAGAAAAGGTAATCACATGCTTCAAAATGTTGGGTGAAGAGAAAAAAGGGCCGAGATGCTGAGAGTGCTTGAGTTTTATATCATCTGTTGGGCCCCACCTTAAGAGTTTCCTGTTCCTGTACAGGAAACGTATCCCATTGGCTATCAGACTCCCAGGGGGCCATGCAGGGGCAACTCTGTAGGCTGTCCTGAGTACCAAGCTAGTTTGAGTGCTGGCTGATGCAATCTTCCCAGGTGCCATGTGGTTACATGGGCAGAGGGCTAATCCTATTCTTTGTTATATGGAATAGACTGCCCATTGACAAAGGTGGGGGGAATGAGTGAGCTGGGCTCAGGCCTTAATGGCCCATTGACAAAGGTGGGGGCTATTAAGAGTGAGTCTGTTTCCTGCCTAAAAACATGTTTATCCATTTCTCATCCAGGGAAATATAATATTCTGCCTTTTTAATATTTCCTAAAATATTTCATTCCTCTAGGAGAGGGGTGGGTTTTAACTTCCTACACCTGGTTTCCCCTTTTTTTAGCCTTTCCTGGAGAAGTAAGAAATATATCTGATACTTTGCATATGCAAAGCAAAGATTGTGCCATTGAAATTGTGAGAACACTTCTTGCTGTGGAGGCGGGGGAATAGCATAGCATGATCAGAATGTAAAGCTAATTTTATTTTTTATATTATTGGCCATTTAATTTTTTCATTGATCAACATGATCATTCCTTGAATTAATATTTCACAATGTTCCTGGAATTGCATGCTTATTCATAGAACTGCAAATGTGTACCAAGTTGCATATTTAACAATAATTTCAAAAACTTGATAGCAACACAGAATAGGTCTTCACTTTCTATTAGTTCCAGTAACCTAGTTATCTGAGTAACAAATCTAAGATAGATACATCTGACCTTGAGAAATCTAGGTCTAGCCCTTTCTTTAGTGACTATATCCAGTTCTCAGACAATATTTTCCTATCAGTGGTTAAAATCTTCATGAACTGAAAAGCCAATGGAGGTGTTGTCCTAAAACAATGCAACACTAGTTGTATTGGACTAATTAGAGGGGAAATTAATTAGTCGAATGAGTTTGAAATACTGCTGCTTAGTCAAAGGTAGTGTAGCCAGACAGCCAGATTTATTTACTTTTTCGTTTACTAAATGCCTGTAAGCAATAAGCAGCTTACAGAATATCACATCAAGTATATATATATTTTAAAAATCCAACATTTAAACACCCTGCAGACCATGGCAGTCTCATCCCTTGATGATAGGCTAAACTTGCACACACACCCAGTCCTTTCTTATACAGCCATGTGGTAACAGGCTTCAGAAGTTTAGTGGAAGACCAGATCTATACTACATTGTTCCAAGAAGACACAATATCCAAGAAGGCTCACCATTCTGTCAGAGAAGGGAACTTCAGCAACCCCCCTCCCTTATCTCATTGGACAGCAGATTCAATTACCGTATTTTTTGGACTATAAGATGCACTGGTGTATAAGACGCACCAAGATTTCGAAGAGGTAAGTAAGAAAAAAAAAGTTTTTGCCCTCCCCCAACTCCCAGGAGCACTCTGCAGACCTCCCAAACCCTCTGCACCAGGGGTGAAATCCAGCAGGTTCTGACAGGTTCTGAAGAACCGGTAGTGGAAATTTTGAGTAGTTCGGAGAACCAGTAAATACCACCTCTGACTGGTCCCGCCCCCATCTATTCTCAAGGCAAGGCAAAATGACTACCAGAATACAAATTTTAGACATTTCCAACCAGGGCAGTTTATTTCCTCAAATTCTATGTTAATAAGGGAGAGGATCAGAAAATGAAAGGAAAAGAAAAGAATACATTATGGCCTGTACAGTTGTCCTCGATTTAATACCACAATTGAGACCAAAATTTCCATTGCTAAGCAAGTCAATTGTAAAGTAAGTTACCTCATTTTGTGATTTTTTTAGTTAAATTGTTAAGTGAAGCACTGCAGTTGTTAAGTTAGTAACATGGCTGTTAAGTGAATCTGGCTTCCCTATTGACTTTGCTTGTCAGAAGGTTGTAAAAGGTGCTCACATGACCCGAGGACACTGTAATGTCATAAATACATGCCAGTTGCCAAGCGTCCAAATTTTGATCATGTAACCATAGGGATGCTGCAACAGTTGTAAATGTGAAAAACAGTCTTACATCAATTTTTTCAGTGCTGTTGTAACTTTGAACAGTCACTAAACAAGTGGTTGTAAGTTGAGGATTACCTGTATGTGAAGAACAGAAGAAAAGTCTCCATAGGTTTTGTGAGTATAGATCTGTAAAGGGTGCATCTTTATACTCCAATATTGATTTGATGAGTACACATCTAACATTATTCTTTATTCTTTAAAGAATAAAGGACTTTTAAAGATGAGTATGCATTTAATTGTTTTTTTAAGCGTTGCTCATTATTTTTCTTCTTTCATCATGTCTTCCTTTTTAGAGTGACTTTTCTATAATATTTAATCAACATCCTACTCAAACGACAGATCAAGGATTAACTGCCTTTAGTATCATTTTGGAAGTAAAACTATAAAACAATGTATGTTTCCTAGCTTGTTTCATTTCTCAATTTGATTTACTGTCAACTCTAGTTTCCTTTCACTAGCAAACATGCAAGATCAGCTACAAAAGGTCTCCGCATGCTGCCTGGGAATTTCTGGGAGTTAATTTGCACATCTTAAATTTCCTAAGCTTGTAAAACCCTGTGCTATAACACTGGTCCCCAACCTATTATAAATGTTTGACTCTTTCAGTTTTGGACAATTAGTGTTTTGTGTTCCTTGTTGCCAGTTCAGAGAGAGGAAGTGATACTCCAGGATTATGGCAAAATCAGAAGTGAATCATAAATGCCTTACTGCAATGGCATGATTAGAAGAGAAAGTGCCAAGTTAGACTTTCATATTGTTTTGACCCACACATTTACCCATTTCTTTTCTTAGGAAAAGAGTACAATAATTTATTTAAGTAGAAATCTAATTTTGAAGATGTAAAATAAGAGACATTAAAACCCACAAATTTAACAGTAACATAGAGTTTAATTAATTCCTGAGATAAAAATTGGCATTGCCTGAGGCAACAGTCTCTGTTTTTCTTTGGATTCATTCTGACAAGGAAAGTTGAGATTAAGCCTCAGCTGGAACTGGAAAGCCCCAGGTATTTATGAAATACCTGTAGGATTACTAAGACAGTGCCAGTTAATATCATCACTGCTCTCTGTCAAGAGATATGGACTACATATCAATGGCTTCAGACTGGAAAAGATCTGTTTTATCTCATTAGTAAAGAAAGGCAATGAAACGCGGCGCGGGAGGGAGCGAACCGGCAGCGAGGTAAGTTGGAACCCACCCCTGCGTTCTTCATATGTTTTAGCCTCCGGCCCACTAATCATCTTTGTTACTATTCTCTGCACTCTTTCCAGAGTCTTAACATCATTTTTATATTTTGCTGCCCAAAACAAGATGCAATATTCCAAGTGTGGTCTTACCAAGGCTTTATAAAGGGGTACTAACATGTCACGTAGTCTTGATTCTATCCCTCTGTTAATGCAGCCTAGGATTGCATTGGCTTTTTTGGCTGCTGCTGCACACTGCTGGCTCATATTTAAGTGATCATCCACTAGTACTCTCACAGTTATTGCTTTTGAGCCAGGTTTTGCCTAATCTGTACTTGTACCTTTGTTTTTTCTTGCCAAAAACCTTGCTTTTCTCCACATTACATTTCCTTTTGTTGGATAGGGCCCATTGTTGAAGTCTGTCAAGGTCTGTCAAGAAGATTGTTCACTGCAAAATGACTTTATCTTTTCTATCCATCCTTTACATGAAGTCTACACAATTTTGTTTTTTCTTGATTTTTACCTATTGAAATATTGTCTAAAACTAAATAACTCAATTACATCTTTTTTATTTCCTTCTACTTGATATTTTGCTGAGGAGATTTAAGTCTTCCTACTTCAGTTTTGCAGCTCTTTCCATTAAATCTTTACAAGATGCCAGCTGTAAAAATAGACTTTGTCTGATTTGTCAGTGTCCCAGATCATCTTGTCTGTTGATGATCATGATATGCATTTTGGGTCAGATCTCAGCATGGGAAGTGAGAGAAAGCTATACTCCAAGGTTTCAGTAGACAAGACAAAGATGTCCAATGTGGGTTAAAAAAAAGTCAAGATGGCAGTCACCACTGTGCCATCAAGGCCTTGCTCTTGAAAACAATATTTGGAGAAAGGCTGAATTACCCAAAGTACCTGAAACAGTGAAGGTTATGCTAAATGAAAAGATAATAATGATGGAACTAACAGAGGCGATCAAGAGGCAAAAAATAATAATAAAACACCAGGACCAGATGGACTACCGGCAGAACTTTATAAATGTTTACAAGACGCTCTGGGTTTGCCAATGTTGGAAGTTTATAATGAAGTACTGTTAGAGGCCAAAATTCCAAATACTTGGATGGAAGCAAATATAACTCAAAAGAAGAATCAGATTTAATTCATATAAAAAATTATAGGCCAATATCACTATTAAATGCAGACTACAAAATATATGCCTCAATAATTGCAGAAAGATTAAAAAGATTCCTGAATGAATTTATACACTCAGACCAGAATGGATTTTTACATAAAATGCAAATTAAGAATAATATGAGAATTATTTTGAACATGTTGGAATATTATGAAATGCATCCTGAAAAACAAATGGCATTGGTATTCTTAGATATTGATATTCTTAGATGCACAGAAAGCATTTGATAACATAAATTAGCAATTTATGTTATTACAATTAAAATATATGGGGAGAAATTTGTTAACATGGTTGAGGCAATATATGCCAAGCAAACCACAAAAATTATGGTTAATGGGGATATGACCAAGAACTTTAACATAAGAAAAGGCACGAGACAAGGATGTCCACTATCCCCCCTACTATTTATATTAACATTGGAAGTACTAAATAGAAATATTAGACAAGACTCAGAAATAAAAGGAATGGAAATAAAAACAGAAGAATATAAGCTTCAGGCATTTGCAGATGGCCTGGTATTTATTTTAGAAGAACCACAAGAATCTGGACCCAAGTTAATAAAAATAATAGAAGAGTACGGTGAAGTTGCAGGACTGAAAATGAATAAAGAGAAAACTAAAATACTAGTTAAAAATGTCACAGGGAAACAAAAAAAGAGTTGGTGGAAAAGATAGATATTCAGATAGTTAAGAAAGTTAAATACTTAGGAGTTCAGCTAATAGCAAGACGTGCAACTATAAAAGAAGATAATTATATGAAACTGTTACAACAAATCAAATTAGACTTGGAGAAATGGAAAAACCTGCAGCTATCGTTGATAGGAAGGATAGCTACAATAAAAATGAACATTTTAGCGAGACTGTTATTCTTATTTCAAACAATTCAGATAAAATTAGAAAAAAAAATTCTTTGAAGAACTAAACAAAATGATACTAAAATATATCTGGCAAGGGAAAAAAGCAAGAATAAGACTGAAACTGCTACAAGATACTAAACTGAAAGGGGGCCTTGGGTTGCCAGATTGGGAGCTATATTACCAGGCTTCTGCACTTGTCTGGGTGAAAGAATGAGTAAATTTGAGACATAAAAGAGTTTGGAGGGACATGATCTCCAACTGGGCTGGCATTTTTCTATGGTATGGGAAAAATAAAACACATGGATATTTTCAAAGGCACCTTGTTAGAAATGCACTACTGTTAGCATGGGGGGAAATTAAAGAAAGACACTACATAAAAATACCAGTCTGGCTCTCCACGATGGAGGCACTGATTCATCTGAATGTGATTAATATGGAAAAAATTGTAAGGTATAAGGACATTTTGAATGATAAAGGGGAACTTAAATCCAAACAAGAATTGATTAATCAAGGGATTGATCTAGCATGGTGGCCATACGTGCAAATACAATCAAGATATGAGAAAGATGCAAGAATGTATGGTTTCTATAATGAACCAACAGAACTAGACCAGATATTACTAGGGACAGATGAAAAATTAATTTAAAAACTTTATAGCTACTTATTGAGTATTAAAATGGAAGAAGGCAAGTGAAAGAAACAATGATAAGATGGGCTAAAAACTTGGGTTACTCAATAGAATTAGACAAATCGCAGAAATTGTGGGATAGAAACTGTAAATTAACAATGTCAACAGCCTATAAGGAAAATCTATACAAAATGTTTTATAGGTGGCATTTACCACCAGCGAGGTTAGCAAAGATGTTCGAAAACTTATCAGCTAAATATTGGAAGTGTAATCAGACACCAGGTTCATATTATCATATGTGGTGGACATCAGGGGTGGGTTCTGCTTTTCTTTGCTGCCAGTTCGCTCAGCGACATGCCACGCGGGTGCGCGCGCGCTTTACGCATGCGCAGGGTGCTTCGCGGGTGCTTTGTGCATGCACAGTGCTTAAAAAAAAGCTTCTGCGCATGTGCAGAAGCAAAAAACAAGATGGCGGCACCTATGGCGCCACCGAAAGAACCGGTTTGGGGGCGTGGCAGGCTTGGGTCGCTGCCGGTTCTAGCGACCCAGGCCGCCAAGTTACTACTGGTTCTATAGAACCGGTCCGAACTGGTAGGAACCCACCTCTGGTAGACATGCCCAAAGGCAAAAAAATACTGGACTAAAATACATACTTGGTTAGAAAAAATGATAAAACAACACATAGATTTGAAACCAGAAATATTTCTGCTGGGGATACTACCAGAACAGTATAATAAAGGGAATACATATTTAATTCTACATGTAGTAACGGCAGCAAGAATAGTGTTTGCACAACAATGGAAAAATGATGAGGTCCCGACAGATGAAAGTGTAATAAAAAATATTAAAATGTGCTGAGATGGATAGATTGACACTTAAGATAAAAGGAAAGGAAGAAACAGAATACTTTTTAACATGGGATATATTTTACCAATGGTTAACTAACAGAAACAGAGGTTAGAATTTAAAAAGAATTTAAAGAGGTAATAAAAATTTGTATTGAAAATATTGCAAGATGGACAAACTAATTGTATTATTATTTTGTGATTAATATTGATATGTTTATTAAGATTACTAGTATGATTATGGTTATTGTTGTTCCTTTACTCAAAATTAATTATGCCCAGACAACACACTGTTCAGATAGACATGGAATTTTTTATGTTTTTTAAGGAAAAATGTACCAATAAAACATATATTTTTTTTAAAAAAAGGCCTTGCTCTTTAGTTACATACATCACCATCTTGACTATTCTGACCTATTTACTGTAGAAATCACTGCAATTCCATCTCTCCAGCAACTTAATCTGGCTTCCTATTCTAGTGCAAAACCAGGTGAAAAAAATATGAATTTCTTTAATTCCATCTGTCTGATAACATACCAGATCACATATTTTTATTGCAAATTTCTCTATTCACTGGCATAGTGTTCCCAGGATTTTATGAATACGTTAAGTTTTATGGAAGCTTTCTTCTGTTGGGAAGGAATAGGGGCAGCAGAAGGGACAGCTGGCAACAGGACCAGCCCCCACTTCTCCCTTGATCGCCTCCTTCCCCCAGCATCCCAGCTTGATGCAGATTTAATTGATCCTTGCCTCACAACAGGAACTTGCTTCAAATTGTATTCATCAACAAATTGCAGCAATTAAAAGAGAGGAGTGGGCTATAGATCCAAGTGGGTTATGAGCAAATGACAGTAATTTAGCTGTAATTAGACTTTTGGGGAGAAAAGTAAGGACAGAGAGGAAATAGGCATATTAAAATAATAGCCTTCCACATATCTTTGTAGCTGGGCCAGGCCTCAAATTGATTATTACTAATCCTGAAAGTGATTAGTGATGATAATGATGATAGGCCTTCAGAACCTAATTTGTGGCATTCAACTACCTCTTGCTCCATAATTTCTTTTTCAATCTAAAAAATTCATTTTGAACTGCATAAATGACCATAATGAAAAGCACAAACTCATGGCTGTCCAGTAAGGTGGTGAAGAAGGAAGCAAAAAAATAAAGTATAGAAGAAAGAAGTTTGTGTAGTGACATTGCAATACAGATGTTGCCATTTTGGCTTCAATGCAATTAGCAAGGACTCTTACAAATACATTATTTCTTGTTACAAATACATTGTAAAGGGGTTCACCTTTCCAATTGAATAAGTGACCCACCTGTGCAGGAAACTTCATTCAGGGCAAAAAGCCACCATTTCTTAAGAACGCTTAAGTTTTCTGCTTAGTACATTATCCCTCTACCTCCATGGGTACAGCTGTAAAGGCAAAGGAAACAGAAGGGTCAACAAAATTAGAATTTAAATTACCTGAAGCAAAAGTAGATTTCTTAAAAAAAAAAAAAAGGAGCTGGAAATGAGATTGTCATTTCTTGCTGCTTTAGCTGGGGCATATCTTCAAGCACAGTCATTCTATTCTTTTTCTCTAAACATTGCTTTTCCTGATGAGAAGAGGGGAAGGGGAGAGAATAAAGTGGGAAATGGGGGAAGGAAGTGAAACAGAGGTAGGCTATAATGAAATTGTCTGGACAGGTTGTAAGGTCAAGGTTTTCCCCAGACACTGCAGCAGCTGTCAAGAGCATCTGTTTTTCCACTCTTCCCACATGACCTTATGTGACCTAGTGAGTTGGAAGAACTACAGAAAGAGTCCAGACTTTTGTTTTACCAGCAGTCTCTTCAGACAGACAGCTGGGAAGGCATATGAAGAGGAAGGAGGGGAGGGCAAAGGGGGGGGTTGTTGATGGTGATGGGGATAAAAGCCTGTGGCTGATCCCTGAGTTGAAAGCAGCCTGGTGCTAGTGACACTCCCAATTAAACCTCCCATAGTCATTATTCTGAAAGCCTGTGAGGCTCTTAGCCAATCTTGTTGCACCCTTCATGGGAGGAACAAATTAGTCTTTCACTAATTTAAAAAAAATTTTTTTTAACTTAGACTTATGAGGCATATAGGGTAATCAACTCTGTGCTGAACATGTGTAGACTTTTATATTATTATGTTTACTATTTGTTTATTTATTAGATTTTTATCCCATATTCATTGTTGGTTAACTCAAAGAGATTATATATATTTAATACCCTTGCTTCCTATTTTCCGTACCACAACAACCTGGAGGTGGGTTAAGCTGAGAGAGAGTGATTGAGACACCAGCCAAATTGAGTTGTTAATTGATGTGTGTGTGTGTGTGTGTGTGAGAGAGAGAGAGAGAGAGAGAGAGAGAGAAGTCTTTATGTGAATTGAAGTTTCAGTAGCAACAACGGTGCAGTGTAGAAGAATAATTTTGTCAGGGCTTTAAGTGTTCAGTTCTCAGCTGGATTCATAGATCATAGAAAGTCTTAATGTTATTACATCTTAGCATAACATGTTAAGTGAATCCAGCTGATAGGATTTATAAACCATGGTTTATCGCTTGGGGTAGAGGTGCATCCCTTTAGGCCATAGGGTTTTTTGTCGTTTCTAAACCCTTACAAGCAGTCCCCTAATAATGCAACATTATTACCACATGTAATTTCTCCCTTCAGATTTGGTTTCTATGCCATCATTGTTCTATCTTGGAGGGTTCTTTATGTATTGATTTTGTTCTTAACAATTTTGTTCTTCAACAATTGTAAACCACCCAGAGTTACTGAATGTCGGTTGGCAATGAAAAATTAGATATTCTGAATAAAAGTAAAAGAAACATTTGAAAGGGAAAAAAGGTCAGAATGAGTATGGGTAAAATATTCAGAGTGCTTTCTCAAGGCTGGACTTGCATATAGGTAATCTTCGATTTACAATAGTGACTGTTCAAAGTTACAATGGCACTGAAAAAAGTGACTTAAGACCGTTTTTCACATTTACAACCGTCGCAGCATCCCCATGGTCATGTGATCAAAATTTGGATGCTTGGCAGCTGGTTCATATTTATGATGATTGGCCGTATCCTGGGATCATGTGATTATCTTTTGTGACCTTCTGAAAAGCAAAGTCAATGGAAAAAACAGATTCACTTAACAACTGTGATACTAACTTAACAACTGCAGTGATTCATTTAACAACTGTAGCAAGAAAGATTGTAAAATGGGGCAAAATTCACTTAACAACTGTCTCACTTAGCAATATGAATTTTGGGCTCAATTGTGGTCGTAAGTTGAGGACTACCTGTACTTGCTTTATTCGTTAGCTGAAAACAAAACTGTTTTATTTACAATGTATCAAATACTTCTGCCAGTCCTAATTTCTAAAAGGGAGATTTTTTACATTCTTTTTGAAGGTTAAGGCTTTTGTCAAATTATTAGCAATTCATTTGAATAAGGCAAAATTAAATACAAGAAACCCCATGTTAATTAGCCAGTGCAACAGTAATTCAAAACCCCTATTGCAAGTATCACAAATTCCATCCTACATTGTTCTTAGATGGGAGGTTGAGCCTCAACTTTAATATCACATATTGTTTGGCCTTCAGATTCCTAAACATCATTGTATTCTTAGGTGCCCAAGAAATTTTGTGATTGGGATTTCCTATCCCATATTTAAAAGCATCTGAATATTCAGCTACATGCTCTTCAGAGGAGAGCAAAATATGAAGGCAACAACAGGAAATTAAAAAGAGAGGAACCTGCTGACGGTCAGTTGTCAAGTGAAAAAACAGCATGGCCAGGCTCCCATTGTGGGCATGTAGAATTTAAGAGAAGATACTCTGGTTCAAAGAAAAGGCAGCTGACAGCTACCGAAAGTCTTGGGAAATACCAGAGAGCAGCCACTCCCTTACAGTATTGGTTTGCAAAGGCCAAACTTGAAACAGTAGATTTAATAACTATCTGAACCAGGCCATTATTTCTCTCTTGCAAATGCTCTATGTTAATGAAGCAAGTAATAGAAGTATGTTATCTTATTTATAAAATGGTTCCTTTATTTAAAATTCTAAGTATTACATTTTCTGGAGAAGGCTCTAATGGTGAAAAAGGTGGAAGAAAAGAGAAAAGGATGACCAACAGCAAGGAAGATAGACTTGTTACATTAGTGTGAATGTACAATTGGAAAAGCTGAATGGCCAGATTAGGGAGATCATTATGGAGAAAATATATTTTACAGTATATGGTTTCTCTGAGTCAACAATGACTTGATGGCACATAATCAATTAATCAACTAATTGTAACATGTGAAACAAAGGGAATACAGTTCTTTGTACTGTACTAAGCTCAAGTACTCCTGCAGTATGGCCCTAAAACCACCTCCACATTTTTGTCCTTTGTTAAACCCACTTATTTACAACATACATTAGCCTTATTCCCAGAACACTTTATATTCAGTCAACCAGGAACCCACTCAAATCTTCTTACTGGCAGCACACACACATCTACCTGGATTAAAAATTATCATCTTGGTAATAGAAAGTTCCCACCCTATTTTTCCAATAAGTGCACAATATCTCACAGAACAAGGATAATTTGCCATTTCGTCTCTTATTCCTTCCCATTAACCAAACAGGCTGAAATCTGTATTTGGGTGGTGTCCTCTATGCTGTCAGACTTCACAGTGAGTTTTGTAATAGAGAGACTTGCTTTTTCACCAGCACTTTCTCTGAAACTCTTCTTCTCTGAAAGACTGATATGCAAAGTAGATCATTCAGATATTAGGTTTGCTTTTAGATATAGCTTATGGAGTAGCAGTGTGATTTATTTAGCGTGGGTGTGAGGAGTGTATTTGTGCCTGACAATTGGAAGAGTGATAGGATTGCTTTCCTATATAAAAGAAAAACAAAACAAAAACTATAAGTTTGTGCAATTTTATATTGGGCATTTTTTTTTGTTTTCCATGTATTGCTGAGAAAATTTATTATTATTTATTTATTAATTGTATTTCTATGCCGCCCAACTCCCAAAGGACTCTGGGCGGCTTACAACAAGGTATAGAAAATTTATTGAATTTTATGTGTATAATGTGTGCGTGTGTAATACTTAGTTCATTCAAAGAGAGTTAAAACACAAAACACCAAAATATTTTTAAAAAGGACAAAAGAAGAAAAAAACATTAAAAAGAAAAAGTGTCTTAAAAAAAGACTAACACATATACACATAATATCCTCTCTAGTTGAACGCTGATTAATATAATACAACAATGTTAATTTCCCAGCCCTTGCAAAAGAGGCTAAAATAATTTTAAACTATTAAATCTGTTTACAAATTGTTAGCCTGTTATCTGTATACTATATTAATAACAAAACAGTTAAAAGGAAAAGCAATAATAATAAAAATATTATATAAAAGTAATAAAATTATTAATGATAATAAAAGAAAGACAAGATTGAAATTCCAAAACCCTGTGTTAACAAACTGTTACTGTAATAAATTCGTAGAAAATTTACCATGGCTTCAGTTCCAAATCATCCCAAAAATTAACCCTAATTGATCCTGGATCAAATATTTGTTTGTTTCTTAATGCCAATCTCTTATCAATTTATAGAATTTCTTGATTTAGGGAAAGTGGACAAAGGACGAAGAGAATAGGGTTGAATTCTATATTGTTCTTTGTGGATATGGAAATTAAGTTTTGTTGCTGAATTAAATAATAGTGGTATATGATGGCTAGAAATAATGGCTAAAAATAATGGAAAGTCTTAGGAAATGGTACAACATTTCAGCACCGAGTATATGATGTCCTCTTGGCTATTTAGGATATTGATGGATAAATGTGTAAAGAATACTTGTTATGTTGGGGACTGTCTGTGGATGGTCCTTGGGATGAGATAGTGCTGTGTTGTTGACTGAGGATCTGAATAATTTGCAGTAAATATTGGATTACATGAGATAACGATATGAATCTGAAAATAAATGAATCAAATATTAAGTTCTGATTGCCAGGAAAAATAGTGTGCATGATTGTAGGTTATACATACTATACATAGCAAAAAGCTAAAGAAAAGTAGATGAATCTATGTACCTTTGTAGAATGTTTACTGAAGATGGGGAAATGAAAACATTTTAAAATCTGCAAATGCTAGTACAGATGTCATGAGCAGTGGTAATCAGATCCTCAGAAAAAAAGAGACAAGTTTAAAGAATAGTGTGTGTAGAGTATAGGGATATGGATAAAGCAAGGATGGTTTACAAAGATAAAAATGTTTGGAGAGTTGCAATGAATAGTTTAAACTAGATTTATATATAATTCTTTTTCTTACATCTTTAATTTATATTGTCTACTATTTATAACTTTTCTGCATTTACCATAATGTTACCCACCCTGAAGGGGAATAGCTAGATAAGTATGTATATACTGTATGTAAGTTCTTCTACAACATAGTTGAGCTATAGAGTTAGTCTTTGGGAATTTGGTGGGGGAGAGGGATGTTTCAAGTCAGTGTTGACTCTGGTGACTTCCTGAAAAGGTTCATGAAATACTTTTTGCAAGATTTCAGAAGTGGTTGCCATTATCTCCTTCCTAGGGCTAAGAGTGTGACTGGCCCAGTGTAACCCAGCAGGCTCTATGCCCACAGCAGGACTAGAACTCATGGTTTCATGATTGCCAGCCTGGTGCCTATCCACTACACCAAACTGGCTCTCTGGAGTTAATTTAACTCCAAACATAACTGTATGTGTTTAGGGCTGCATCTAATTCTGACTGGGTCAATTAATCTCTTTTATTGTTTCACAATAATGTGGAAATGGATTTAAGTAAGTGTATTTTGAAAGAAAGGGCACAACATCAAATCCCAGTGATATATTATTTATTATTATATGTATTGTATTATTGTTATTATTGTTGTTATGATTGCTATTGCTATTGCTATTATTATTATTGTTATTGCTATTTTTATATTATTATTATTATTATTATTATTATTATTATTATTATTATCTCTTTTATTCATTAAACATGAAACTCAGTCAACTGAACATTTAAAAGTGTCACAAATA
>QLTV01002105.1:1527827-1544676 GCA_003457575.1 Thermophis baileyi
TTCCCTTCAGCCTGCCGTGAGTTCGCATTGCATCCAGCTAACCAGAAATAAAGGTGCTGAACAGTTCCTACATCTCGCCTCTTCTTTCCCGTGCGAATAAAACAATGATGATGATGATGATGATGATGATGATGATGATGATGATGATGATGATGATGATGATGATGATGATACATATATAGTACCAGTTTAATCTAGTGGGCTAGTCATTCTCTCTTAATAACCTATCTCACAGACTTGCTGTTTTGGGAAAAATAGGAAGAGGAAGGAATATTAGTATATTTGCCTCCTTGAGTTATTTATAAAAAGAATAAAGCTGGATATAAATAAATAAGTAAAAGTTACAAACAAGTTAAAAAATCTCTGTAACAAGAACAAATCACATACAGATATTCAGTTTAAAACTAATATATTTATTGAATCTAATTCCAACTAAAAGCTCATGTAAATATCAATTAACTTGTTTTTGTTATTTTTCTGCTCTAACTTTTGCCATCCTGTTTACTGCAATTGAAAGNTTTGAGGTTTTCGCGGGTATTTGTATGTAGGTCTGTGGTTATTCGGGTTTTCTCCCGCGTGAAGTTGGAGATGTCATTGCAACGTTTCGACGAAGTCTCATTCGTCATCAAATATATATATATTTGTCTTTATTGGTTTGTTCAAAATAAAAGAATTGCCCAATGGCATGTTTTGGATTCTTTGAAGTGTTACCAGAAAAATAAATTTAAAAATCCCTTCTGCAGCTGTTGGCAGATAAAACTGTACAGCACAGCAGGAATGTAAATAAATCTGATCAAGTAATAGTAAAAGATATAGCTGCAGAAGTTGAAATCTATGCAATTTTATCCTTCATAAGCTCTAAATTGTCTCAAGATTACATTCTTAATTAATTATAACAGGACAAGAATTCTTCCTCTAGAAGGAGAACTATGGTTTATCTTTTTTCCTTAAGTTTGGATTCTTTTTAAGAATCCACTCTCCATTAACGTCTTTCCTGCCATTTCCTCACCATCACCTTCAGTTGATATCATGGAATATGTTATTTGCAGTTTGTGAAAAAAAATTGCTTGTGCCTTACTCAGAAACTCAAGTTCCTCTTTGCTCAGGAAGGAAGAAGCAATTCTAATTTTCTCATTTAAAAGGAATTCACAATGGGCAGTGGCTTCAACTGGTAACAAATTCTATGGTGCTTTAGAGACCTTGTCACAACAGTGTGATAGGTTTTTCTCTCTTTCCCTTTCTAGTCTTTTGTTGTTTTTGTTGTAGTTATGGGAAAATTGAATCTCTCTGTAACTCCTAAGCAGAAGAAATTGTATTCTTCCCTAATGAGGTTTATACAACAGGAAACATCAAGTAAAAGGTTCTATTAAAAATAATAGTTTAAAAATGGTTTGTCATTGCCTTCTTCCAATAAGGGGGTTTAAAAAGTCAAGAGTTCCATCACTTTTTCCCCCAATTGTTTATTCATCAGTTCTAAGAGGAAAAGTTCTGGTTTCAATTGTACATTAATCTTTAAAGTCCTCCGAATCAGTGTATTATACATCTGATGCAGAAATAAAGTGGACATTTTGGAATACCTGGACCAACATAATGAAAAAAACTGCACTGATTTTCTTAGACACAAAGAAAGGACTTGACAATTTGAAACAGGCCTTCCTGTTCAAATTTTGGAAGATATGAATTTTGGAGAGAATTTTATTTAGTGGATAAGAAAGATTTATATTTCATAGAAATCACAAATAGTTGTCAATAAAGATTTAACAAAACACTATGGATACAAAAAAAGCGACAGGACAGGGATGCCTATTGCTCCCCCCTGCTTGTTTTAATTATTGAAAATATTGACTAGAGATATGAGACATGCAAGAATCAGAGTAAAAATTTAAAAAGAAACTTATACAGTAAGTTAAGGGCATTTCTGATGCCTTGGTGTTGACCCTGAATAAAACTACCAAGCTTGAGCAAGTACAACTCTCCTTTTAGAAAGGAAACAATGATTGGGTGTTTTGATTACTAAGGCAATTAATTCAAAATATAGATTTCTTACAATACTAAGATTGTCAAGTTTTCACCTGACCCCCGT
Organism: Thermophis baileyi; assembly: GCA_003457575.1. NCBI lineage: Eukaryota > Metazoa > Chordata > Lepidosauria > Squamata > Dipsadidae > Thermophis > Thermophis baileyi. The sequence goes on from QLTV01002105.1 coordinate 1,529,911, forward strand.
TCCTGTATCAGGGACATCAATGGGGGTGAGGGGCAAAAAAGACATGACAGCAGCCATGACCATGTGATCAAAGTTCTACCCCCCTTTTTATGTTCTTTATTTTGCATGTGACAAAGAGAGTAGAGATTGTTGTGGCTGCCATCTTGACTTTTTTGATCCCCCTTGTTAACATTTCTGTTTCCTTTAGTGGGAGGATCCATACAAAATGAAGAACATAAAAAAGGGAGTAGAACTTTGATCACATGGTCATGGCTGGCATCTTGGCTTTTATGTCCCTTCCATTGATGTCCCTGATACAGGAATGAGTGAAAATTTGACAATCTTAGTACTATAAGCAATCCATATTCCGGTAATTAATTGACTTAATAATTAAATCACCCAATCTTTGCTTTCTTTCTAAAAGGAGAGTTGTACCTGCTCAAGCTCAGTAGTTTTATTCTTCAACAGAAAAGGTTTCTTAATTATTCCAGCCATCAATGCCTTGTTTGTAGTTAAGAATCTAATATTGTTCAGGTAATCCTCAAGATATAATTACAATGGACCCAAAATTTCCATTCCTAAGCAAGACAGTTAGGTGTGCTGTGCCCCATTTTATAACCTTTTTTGCCACGGTTATTAAGCAAATCACTGCAGCTGTTAAGTAAATCATGTTGTTAAGGAAACCTAGCTTCTTCCATTGAGTTTGCTTGTCAGAAACCAGTTGGGAAGGTTTCAAGTGGTGATCACATGTCACCAGGACACTACAACTGTCATAAATACATGCCAGTTATCAAATGCCCAAATTCTGATCACATGACCATGGGAATGCTGAAAAAATCATAAATTTGAAAACAAGTCATAAGTAACCTTTTTCAGTGCCTTTTTCAGTAACTTCAGTCACTAAATGAATTGTGAGTTGAGAGCTACCTGTATATTGCATATAGCATTTTCATGTCATTTATTTATTACATTTACAGCTATGTGTATTTATTAGGCTTTTCCTCTAAGAACTTAAGCATAAATGGAGCTTGCCTTCCCTCTACCTTGTCAAATAACTAGGATTGAGCTGCGAGATATGCTGACTTCACAGAATACTTTTAAACTGAAATGTGGTTATCTTGTTTGTGATTTAGCCAATATGAGTCAATATGTTGCGCTATCCATAAAATTGAATTAATTTAGTAAACCATGCCTGTTATGTCAACTGAATGAGTTGTCCAAATGCCTAGCCTTCTCCAGTAACCGTACTCAAATTATCCAGGAGTTCCATTTTTTTTTCAAGTCCTAACTCAAGATCTTAACCATACATCACACTATCTATGTGTTGCTATTCTGCCAGGCTTGTTTGCTTCATAAAACTCACTTTTATATGATTACCTACATCAGGATTGAGTCAATTAATTCAATTTTCTGGGTTCAGTCGACATCCAGAACCATAAACAGTTCCTATGGGTTGAAAAAACACATTAATCTTCTAAAATGTGGTTGGCTAATTAGTTGTGTTCTGAGAATACAGCCTATGCATTAATACTACACTTCTCCTGGTTAATACTTTATGACTCTGCCTGTGTAATGCAAGCAATCACTGTTCAAATATGCAACAAGTGGCTTCTGAGGTAACTAACTCTGTAGGTGAAGATTTCCTTCCTTGCAAGTGGGAAGACCGCTGGTAATGGTACACGAAACTATAATTAACACGTGCAGCTGCATTCCTGCATCTTGCTCATCTTTCTCCATGTCTGACAGAGGAGCATATCTCTCTCTCACCACCTCCTGCCGTTCTTGCCTGAGCAACTTTCATCTGATAGCATCCCACTAATTAAGCCTCCTCCTTGACATTGGGGCAAGGAAGTCTCTTTGGCAATGTGGGATGCCAATTAGGGGTTAGGTTGGGGCAGGGTTAGGAAACAGGGGAAAGGTGGAGATCCAGTTGGTTTCTAAGACTGTGCAGTGTTTCCAGTGTTTGAAATTAGGCTGTGTCTGACACATTGCCTATGGATGTAGTAGCAATAGTAGCAGCAGCAGCATGCTTTATGGCTCCTGATCATTCTCTTGCCAGGAGGTTTTGAAAAAAGCTTTTGCTGTTAGATTTGGCTTTGCTGGACTGATGAATTATCAAAGACTTCAAGGAGGAACATAACACTAAGAAAAGATGGCAAGTCCTTTCCATCATCCCTTCCTAGTTAGCTGCACATTTGCAAAAGAGGCATTTCCTGTGAGAGTTCTTCTAAATTCATGGTAGATGCAGAGCCCGCTTGTACAAACATCTGCCCTTGGAGAGACACGGTTGATAACACTTTGCAGGCAACACCCGCAGCTCATCTCAAGGTCCAAGTTTCAACCACACATACACAAACACTCCCTGAGAGGAGATGCTAGTCTGATATAAGGAAATCTGAAGGTTGTTGCAAATCACTATCCGCTCAACAGGAAGCCTTATGTTTCTTGCATGCCAAGGGTGCTGGCAGGTTGCTGTCATTACCAAATTTGGTGCTTAGAGGTACTCTTCACTGCAGCCTTTCCAAAGCTGGTGGCAATCAGATGTCATGGGTTGCCAAGTTGCAAAATTCCCAACAATCTGGACAAGACCAGGATGAGATGCTGCTTTGCTGTTATTTCATATAGGCTATGGTATATTCAATATTAGTCTTTCAGTCTTTATGATAGAAGCAGATCAAATCAGGAAGTCAACAATTTCTGCCTATCATTTCCAGCCACAGCCTTTTTCTGTTACAGGTCAAGGATGTTGACATTAGATTACAAGAGGAGTATATGTGCATCACTGACATTGGCAACAGAAGTCTCTTTAACTATATTTTGAACATGACTTTTGAGATTTTGAGAAATGGAGACTTTCTTGTAAGGAAGATTACAAGTCCCGGTTCCAGAAAAATTAAATGACAGCCGTTTCAGATTTTAAATATATTACAAGTCACAAAAGTTGGCTAAAATGGAGCATGTGACATGCACACATTACATAGCAAGTGGTTTAGCTTAGCAGGTCTTGTGAACATATCCAATCTGTCTTCTACACCTCTTTCTAATAAAAATTCCATAATACAATTACATACATACATACATACATACATACATACATACATACATAATAATGTATATAATATAATAATGTAACAATACATAAATTCTGTAGGAAGCTTTCCAATAGAAAGTTTTCCATAACTGCCATAGCTAAATCCCCCCCCCCATCTTTCCATTGTTATTAGTCACTATTTTTCAGATCCTGTATCTATCAAAACTTTGGGAGCATCAAAAGCTTCTTCATCATGGATTTTGTTTTTAAAAATCCCTTTAAAGCATTTTTTTGCAATTTGAGAACTGTTTTAAAATATTGTTATTAGGGGATTTTGCATATGTGGCCTTAAATCTTGAGAGAGAAGTTCAGGAGTCATTACTGATGAGACAACATTTTTAAAGGGCTTTAAACACTTTTATTTGAACTTTCACTGAAGTTCAGAGCACGACAGATTGGATTTTAGAAATTTATTGGATATATTGGATTTTCCAGCATTTGAGTCAGGTTTAACCATCATGAAAATATATCACAACTTAAACTTCTGGTTTTACTAATATGTTCACTATGTTTCACCAGTATGAAAACATCCATCTGGACTGCATTGCTTCCCATGTGACTGAACATTCCTCACTTCAAAAAGAAAACTTGCAGATGGAAGGAAGTATTCCACCCCAGATTTCTCACTGACATGATACTTTTCTGTAATCAGTGATGGAATGTTGTTGGGTTTGGCATGAAGTTTTTTATAAGGAAGGGGGGGGGAATAATTCACCAATGCCTCCATCTTCAGTTTTTCTTAGTACATTCCACATACAGAATTCCACTTCTAGTTAGAAATTATTTCTTCTATTCTGAAGAAACAGTTTCATTCATGAAACAGGCTGCCCTGCAGCCCCCTTCCCATTACTGCAGGACAACATGGATGTGGGTGGAGGTTGAAGATGGAAAGCAGTTGCTTTTGGATTGTTCCGACCTAAGAAATTAATTAAGAAGAAACTACTTTGTAGTTAATTTTTCCTCCACACAGCTGAACTCAGCATTCCTTTTGCCCTACGGAAGTTACCTGGGGCTTCCTTTCACCAGGATTAAATATACAGACCAGTTTTGTTTTGTTTTTTTATGCCAAAGCCCATAATGCTAGGATTGAGAAGTCACTTAAGTATAGAGCAGAGCATGCTAGACTCATGCAGAATGTTACCAATTGCAGAGTAACAGCCAGATAACTATTTGCCTCCCACATCTATTTAAAAATAAATAAAATAATCCACCCCTCCACACTTACAGTCAGAAATTTGAACTGCTAGATATTAATAGCTAATAGCTGCGATTTAAGAAATCTGAGGCTGAGATTAACTAATGAATATAGCTTGGCACTTTTAAAAAAAAACCCCAATTTATTTGTTTCCTTATATGGACAGTCTTAGATTTCAAAGCTGTTTTCCAAGATACATCTATCTCCCTACCTGCACTACAAAGCATGTAAAGGCAGCATTTTAGCATTGAACCGATTGCATACCAGAGACTGAACATCTGCACAGGAGGATCATGAGTCAACAGGGCTAATCCTGGGAGTGGTGCCAGAGCAGGCTGGATTTGGAAAGCACTTATATAAGTGTTCTGGGGCAGGGTTAAACCCATTGCCCTAAATTCTCTTATGATCCAGCTACTGCTTCCCATCCCACCCCCCTTATTTGAGCATTGGAAGGCAGTGCCTGTCTGGGCAATCATCTGAAATATACTTTCTTTCCTATATTTGCCCCAAGGAGAAAGCACCTATGCTGTGGGAGGATGCTACCAAGTTCAGAACCAAGCTCTTGACTATTTGACAGCAGATCTTTCAGGCACTCAGTTTTGAAAATTTGAGAATTCTTTTTAAAAGTATACTGCACAGTGCTAGATACATTCTTCCTCCTCCTGAGGCATTATTCTTCATAAATTACCTCTCATTTCTATAGAATATGCTCTCTAGGCAAAACCTACACAAAAATTCCTTTTGGTTAAAAGTCAAACAGAACTGTGAACAGAAGAGTTGCTCTGGGCCGTCCTTAAATTACAAACCCGAAACCACTTCTTAGCTACTGGTGTGGTGCAGTATCAGAAAGACAGGTGTAGCACAGTTTCTTGAATCATACCCTCAAGAAGTGAGGTACTGTACTATCATTCCCATCTTTGTACATGGCATTAGCTCAGTGGTTGAGAGATGCAAGCTGAAACCAAAATGGTTTCAGGATGCTAAGTTGGAAAAGTCAGGGAATCACTAACACAAAGGGCTTCATTTGAACTGGGGCTTTCTTACACTTTAGAACCTGTTTTAATAATGCCACATTGCAGTCCTTCAGTAAGGAAAAAGGAATACACATATCAAAAAAGAAAACCAAGTAGCTATCACTTCACCATTGTATAAATCACAATTGCTTTTTCTTACAGAGCTGGAATGAAGGATCAAATTACTAATTTTTAAATGAATGTCAGTAGGCTTCTTAATGTTTTTTTTAAACTTCAAGTTAGGGGCATACAAGGGCATCTCATTTTGAAAATCCATCTCAACAGGTCACTTCTAGCATTTTGAAATTCTTTGGAAAGAGAAGTCTTTTCCTGCACTGTTCCGTTTTCTCATGTCCACAAATGAAGCCTTTAGAAACAAATGGAAAAGGATATAATTTTGGACAGGAGAATTAAGTATTTTAAAATATACATTCAGGAGTCCTTGTGAGCTTCATTCCAGCAGGAATGTAATGGGGGTATTTGAAAAAGATGTTTACTGAAAGTTTTCTCCCACTCAGTAACCATTTCCAAGTTAATGCCATCTTTGATATGTTAAAGCTAAAAAAAAGGTATAATTTCCACCCTACAAGGATGTTATCCAACATATTTGGGAGGGTATGAACTTAAAAAAATCTGCTATAAACTAAGCAATAATTTCAACTGAAGCCAAATAACAATCCAGCAAGAATTTGACTGAAGGAGAGAATTGGAGCCCGTGGTTAAACTGCCACTGCAGACTGCAAAAAATGTACAAGATATGCCCAATTTAAAATAAATAAGCACAAATGTTAACTCTTTATCCATCAGCAAAACAACTCTTATTTTTTGATAATGTAAAAACACTTAATCTAAATTATGAATTAATGTTATCTTCACTACAAACATGTTTTTGCAAAATGCATCTGGAAAGTGATGTTTCTACCAATTGCATTAATAGAATTGCATCACACTACTAGATGGTGGATTTCTTTTGGTTTCAAAACTGATCATGTAAAATTTTACTTGATCTGACTGATGGAAGCTAGAACTACTGGAAGCACAACTGTACCTAAGGATGTTGCTCCCTTTGCCCTTCAGCCTAGATATGAGTTGCCTGACTGGAGTGATCATATGCTTAGAAAAACATTATACTTATGTTCAATTTTGTCTACCGAAGCAAAAGAAATTTAAAGATAAATGGAAAAAGTTTTCAAAAAACTCACAGCATAAAATCACACTGAAAAGAATTTATTAATCATATGCAGTTGCATTTTATTCCTGTAACAATCTTTGCTTTTTTAAATTACTCTTTACTGTGTAAGAGGAACCTAGGCATTGAAAAATTCATTTGGAAGTTCTGCCTCAATTCAAACTCTTGTCAAAGTATAAGCCAAGTGCCAAATCTAGTCTTCTGGTAGTTGTGCTTGGAAGTGGGAAGTATTATCAGAAAAGAAACACCTGCAATTTTACAGCCACTCATGGTCCTCTCATTTCATGTCCCTTTACCTTTCTCTCCAAACATAACATTCAAAGCCAATTCTTCCTCTCAGGCAAAGCTATATCCAATATTTTATTTCTAAAATGAACTATGCCAAAGCTTTAGCCTATCTGGGAATAAGGCATACTCTGCTCTTAAGATGGAGGAGTTGGCTGTTTCATTTTTTTAAAAACAAATAGAGACTGCCATAATTAGAACAAGTGAAGGATTCGAGAAAATATCAAGAGTTGCAGCTGCCTTTTTCTCATTCTTCTTGTTCATGTAATCTGCAAATGCGGAGAAAAGTGATGATATCTACAGTGCCATGAGGTCCAGCAGGGCTTTGCTGAAGGTGAAATGCTACTGGTCCTTCCAGAAAATACCATCTGATGCTTGCTTTTTCCCAAAGAAGCTAGTAGCCCCTTCACACTCCAGTTGCCTGACTAATATATTGAAGATGACAAAGATGCTTTACCTAAGTCCGTAAACAATTTGTTTAATAATTTAAGTTATGCTTTCTGTAAAAAATAAGTGTCTTTGAAAAGAGCCCAAGAAGATTTTTTTTAAAGGTAAACTTAAGTATGAAAGGATTGCTGAACTCATAGAGCACAACCCACTATTTTGAAAAAAGTTTCTCCCTCCCCAGTCTAGACAGATGCTCATTCTCTTTAGGGTAACAGGAAAGTAGACTTGATAAATGTTTAGATATTCAACAACCCATTAGTCCAATAATTAAAAACCACCAAGGAAGAAACTGAAGACTTGGTTCATTAGTTGCCATGAATCATGCTTGGAATGATTACTAACTTTTGTCCAGGCGGAAACATTGTTTCTCAGCACTTCTTCTTACCATTGCGAAGGAGTTTTTTGCGTTTGAGAATCATTTCATACAGTTTTTCCAGGGCTGGCTGGAGGCCTAGTCCACTAATGGCACTGCAACCTTGGATGTGGCTCAACGTTGAAGTGTACAGTTCATGTAAGCCAAGGTGCTTCTCTACCTCAGCTACAGAGAGTGCGTGGGCCACATCCTGTTTATTGGCCAGCACAAGCACAGGGATTCCCTGGTTGTCTGAGGAGTGGGCAATTCTGTGCAATTCAACTCGAGCCTCTTCCAAACGTTCAATCTCTGCTGAGTCCACTACAAAAACAACCCCATCTGTTCGGCGCATGTAGGATTTCCAGAGAGGACGCAGCTTTTCCTGGCCACCCACATCCCATACTTTGAAAGTGATGATGCGAGAGGTTCCCAGTGGCACCCGGATCTTCTCCATGTTGAAGCCCTTGGTAGGTGCACTCTTGATAAACTCCTGAAACTTCAGACGATAAAGCAGAGATGTTTTGCCAGCTGCATCTAATCCAACTACGACCACATGCAGAGCCTGCAAGTGAGGCAGGAAAGGAGGCACAGGTGCCAACTGATTCCCCATAGTCTTTGAATTGACACCAAATCTTGAAAAGCACCAATAGATGATCACTGCTCACGGCAGCTAAGAAATTGTGACAACAAGAAGAGTTAGATTAATACTTAATTTAAACCCATGAAAGCATACAGTATTTGTATTGTGCTAGCTATGCATGGATCATGTCTAAAGATGTAATTTTAATCTTCATAATCCTAGCATTTACCACATATGCAGGGTCCATTATTTTGGATATTAAGAACAAAACTGATGTAGCCTATATCATGTATGAGGATATTCTTCTGATAGCCAAAATAAATCTAAATTAACAGAACTCTCAAATACCATAAGCCAAACTTTACATTGACCTGACATATAATAAAGAAGCCACCTACAGAATAGCTATTGTGGCATTCCTTTGCAACAAAAAGGAGATGCTGAGATTCCACAGATTCTGTTGAAAATTCTTGGTCAAGACTATTCCTAAAGTAAGATCCTTCTTTACAATCCACATTAAAGAATCTTCTGATCTCCAAAGCTTCTACCTTTTCTTTGAGTTGGCCTAAAAAATTATTAGCCTAAAACAAACATGATTAATCTTTATTTTTTGTATTATAAGATTTTTCCCATTTATTCAAAATATATACATACCATTTTTTCACAAACAAAATGTGTTCTTGCACCTTAAATTCTAACAAATGCAAGTTAAATCCATTCTGATCAAATGGACTGGGACTTATGAAAAATGTTATTACTATATAAAATTTCATGAATTTAATTTAATCCAAACAGGCTTTAGTGTATGTAGTAAAATGTAATTAGGGTACCAGGAAGTATTTTTGCTTTATTATTCTAAAGGACAAACAATCTCTTCCAATCCACATAAAGGCCAGAAGATAGATAATGATCAGCCAGAATTAAGTAATACCCCCTCCCCAATTTTGGTTAACTCATAACCTGAAAACAGGAATCAATTTTTGCCAAGAAGAATTTTACAGTCAGTCTTCAAAATACTATCAATTACAAACATGCACAAAATTTACTATAAAACAAGGCTGTATCATGCTTTCTAATATAATAGCCACTGCATTATTGCTCTTAAGAGGAAGCAGGGACCCTTATATATAGGAGGAAAGGATATTTATATATAATCAGAAGAATAATTTTTCCTTTCCATTCCTATAATCAGAATTTAGATATGTATGTTATATACCTCTCAGCTAAAATCTAGCCCCTTGGACTCCCCGCTAACTATACAAAGAAAGAGCAAGGCTTGCACCCAAAAGCAAGCTAGAAAGCAGACAGACTGTAGGCTTCAACTGCAGGCGAGGACAGTAGCCTTTTTAAAATTAAGACTGCAATTTAAAAACGTGGACCGGCAAACTTTCAGCCCACAAATGCATCAGGGAAGGAGCCTGCACACAAAGTTACTCCCTGGAGCTTTTTATTTTTTGCTTTCTTCCTACAATTTAAAAACAAAAAGGGAGGGGTCTTTATGTTGCCTTAATTATAAACTACTTTAAAGAGACCTGGCCGCAAAACTCACGGAGCAGCTTCTAGCAGGCAGGTGGGCGACGAGAGACGTCGCAAGCGATCCAGATCTTTTATCTCTGAGCTACCCTTTTCTTTTAGAGAATCTGAACAGTAGAAAAGATGCCCGCTTACAGCCATCGCCCTGGATTTAGGTAACAACCACCGAGCGAGGGGAAGTGTGGTCTGTAATCACTCCCCGGAGAGAGGGAAACAACTCCTCATATATTCCGGTGAGTTTTTAATTTACAACACTCTTTCGATTTCTAACATCAAATTAATTTAGTACTGAAAATACACGCCGAGATCCAGACCAAACTCAGATCTGCCTAACGAGAACTAGCGGGAACTTTACCTCCATCGGGGATCCAAGCTGACAACTGAACACCCGCAGTCCGCAAAAACCCAGTCGGCACTGCAGAAACTCCTCACGCGCACAACCGCCAGCTACTGAAGGAGAAGCTGCGGTCGCGGGGAAAAGAAGGCGGGGCTTCTTCGGCACCAGTCAGCGCCTGTCTGGAGCGTGGATGGCTGCAAAGGGGCGGAACCGTGCTGGAGGCGGGAGCAAGAGAGGGCCAACTAAAGGCTCGCGAGAGTTCCCGCTCCTACTCCGCTCGGTCCAGGACTTGTTTGAAAGGGATGCGAGGTTCTGAGCGCATCCTTGCGGCATGATTTACTTTTAGTTCCCAAATCTGTACCTTAACCCGGGGTTATGTGAAAGAACAAAATAAAGCCACAGCGTGTCCCCGGGCAGGTGTGCAAAATTTATTCCCCCCCCCATCAGTCGTATAATTTATTACATAGGGCATTCACTGACCTTTTTACTTCAAAGTGAAAAGTCGTCCTGGGCACTCCCGACTCGCTTGTGAAAGGCATGAAATCAGGGTGGAGACAACACTCCAGAATATAGGCAAGCGGCTTCCTCCCTGGGAAATCGCTCTCTCAAACCCGAAATTTGGGGGCCACGCTATTCAAAGGAATTCCGAGTTGCAGGCCGCCTGCCTGTGTACGCAAACATTTAGCCGTAAACCACGGCTTACAGCCTAATGGGTTGGGTTGGGTTCGTATAAACGCTACACTAGAAAAGTCTACGGGGCTCTGTTTTTGTATGAAGTAGTTCATAAACTTAGGTCTGCACTTTTCTACTTCGCAACGAATCGTCATCGGAGGCACTCAAGACTTCCATAATAACTCTCACCGCTATTGGGAAAGAGGCTCGCAAGCCTCCTTCAACCGATCAGGCTGAGGAGGAATCACGATCCAGTGTTCAAAAACATGTGCTTAGCATAATACTTTACTCTCCGGAGCAACCGTAGTCACTACTTCTTTCCCCAGCAAAGTGAGACGAAAATTTAAAGATCCTTACTAGACCCATACTTTGAACTGGCAGTAATGCCACACTCTGCGCAACTCTTGTTAACTCCACAGTAAAGACTTACAAAGCGGAACCTTCGGAAGGGGAGCTTGTCTTACCGATAACCGCCAGCTCGCTCCTCCCGAATTTGATCGGGACTTTTAAGATTTCCATTGTTTCCATAATGCTCCCTTCTCTCCACCTCCTTCCTCGCTTTAAAGTACAAGAAAAATCGGGCTCTTGGTTTTCGCTGCTCTCTGGTGGCCAATTGTGCTACGTGCAGGAAGGAGCGGCTGGCGTCTCTTGAGTTGCCCGGCATCAGAGCATTGTGAGTTTTCACCTGCCGGGCCTCTGTCACTGCAACCAAGGCTGTGGTTTCTTCTCGCCAAGCCTCAGAATAGCACGTTGCAGAATGGCTGCCTACCATTGGGAAGCGCGCCGCAGGCAGATAATAATGGAGCACCGGCTGCGGCTGATGCAGGTGGTCGGAGTGGGGGAAAGTCCTGCACAAATAAAGGGGCAGCTACCGCCGGGGTGGGGGTGGGGCGGCGGCCAGGAGGATTAGGTGGACGCGAGTAAAATGGAGGGGCCGAGTAACTTCCTGGTCATTGGAGACCTTGCCTGTTTTTAAAAGTGGTGATCTTCAAACTTCCCAAGTTTGTAGGATAAGTTCTGGAAGGCGCTAAGATAGGTGATGAATCATAATACATTTCTTTATCTTTAAAGCGGAACAAACCTAAGCAGGAGGGCCTCCATGGAAATTGCCCTGTCTTAAGAGTGGGTACTTCTGGTCCAGGCTTTTACTGCATTTTGTAATTCTCTTGACTTCAAGAGATCCAGAAAAGAACAGCTTCCCTATCTTTTCCTATCACCTATGCTGTCATAAAGTAGGCTTATTAAAAAAAAAGACAAAATATCTGCATAAACTGTTTTGACTGATGAGACTTGCTCACTAGACCTCAACCCCCCCCCCAATCCCAGAGTACTGTGCTGAGTTGGTGTTTTCTACCTCTCTTTGGGTGGCATGAAACAAAACCAGCCTGACATTTGTAACCCCCTGCAGATACCTTCTACCTCTATTGCTTTGTTTACTGTCACCGTCATTACTAAGATAGTGAGAAAGCCTGACTAGTTTTATATACCTTAACACTACCCTGGTGAGAATAAGAAAGAAATACTTTAGTAGTTATACAGATGACTGAGGCAATGGATGAAACTAAGACAACATCCTGGGAATGTGGCAGAAAAAAATGTTGCTGGGATATATTTGCATCTTGGTTAGGTGTAAGTAGGGAAAGACTTGGGTCAATCTGTCTTCTGACTTACACTAGTATTTGTTCCTGGCTGCGTTGGTGTGGAAAGGCCCAGCCATGCCAGGGTTTTTAGCGACTTATCTTGTGATTCTAGGGATGTGACAAGCCTTCTCTCTCCAAAGCAAAGTACATGTGCTTTGCTCATAGCAGACCTGGCGTTTTGTTTTCCTGGCATTTTTGGATGTGGGCTGGGAAAGCACCAGATGTTTAACCTGAAGGCAGAGGGGCTTAAAGAAAAGTTGGGTGCCAGGCACTAAAGAAAAACATAATCAGAAACCATATGGTAAAGAAATTAGGACCAGAGAAAGGAAGAATAATGAAATACATGGGATGCAGAAAGCAGAATAATTTCAGAAAAAGTAGTATCTGTTCTTCTAAAACTATCTATAAAAATAAAGGGGGGAAAAAGAAAAGAAAAATATAGATTGAATTAACCAGCAACAGAACAACAGAGGTGAGGAACTGAGAACAGGAGGCTTCCAAGAGACGGGAAAAGGTGGAGGAGCCAAAAGGCAGGCTAGGAGGTGTGTACCCTTTCAATATCAAGCAACCTTATCAAAAATGGGCAACTTTAAAAAAATGATTAGTTACATTTGAATTTGAGCATTTGAGTAGCATTATTAACAGCGGTGGGTTTCACATTTTCTTACCACTGGTTCGCCCCGCGTGCGCGCCTTCCGCACATCCGCCCGGCCTTCCGCGCATGTGCTTTGCTCGTGTGTGCACCTTCCGCGCATGCACCCAGCCTCAAAAACATACCTAAATAGGACAGCATAGAGCCGGGGCGGGTGGGCAGGCCCACCTGCGATTTCCGCTAGCGGTTTGGGCAAACCGGTCCGAACCGGCTGAATACCACCTCTGATTATTAACCTGCAGGACTGATTGTATCTTCATAAATAGCTCTCATAACCAACTTTAAAACATATCATTTAGCAGGAAGCCAATTGATTGAGGTTGGTCACCATCTTATCTACCTCTCCACTCTCTTCACAATTCACATTGCCCCATTTTATGTGAGATGTTTTATTTACAGCATCCCAGATTTTCATTTTTAAATTAAAGGAATCAGATAGGGCATGGAGCCTGGCAGACCTGGGCAAAGGGGCCAAGAAGTTTTAAGAGAGCAACTACAAATAGGCAATCAAAATTGCCATTCTAATATTTTCGATTAGCAACTCCCTGTGAGCAATTCCTTCCTAAGCACCAGGAAGGCTGCTGTTAGATTTCATTATCTGAATTTGAGCAGACATTTGCCAAGAAATGCAATTTCTCAATTCTCATGCATGTGGTTTTTTGGGGGGGGATGGACATAGGAGAGCAGAATCTCAGAAGAAAGTCAGCAACAAGTTTCAAAGGAGAGCACCCAAAGTTCCACTGTCCCTTTATGCTCCAACAATACATCTCAGAATTTGCCACAAAAAGGTAAAGGATTTAAAATATGTCACAGAAGGGGAGAGATTGTTTTGCAGATAAATAGAAAAGAAAGTGCTTATTTTTTCCTTCAGAAAATAATACCCAAGGAATTTAAAGAATAATTTTTTGAACAGCCATGGACTTGCAGATATGGTAGACAATAACACCCATCCTCCCCAGCAAAGATAATTGATGGTATGCTTGTTTGGGATGATATGGGTTCTGTCCCACTCCATCTGGAGAATGGGGAAGGCTGGAAGAGATTTTCAGTATACAGTAAGGATAGGCAATTTTTTTGGGCTAGAGGTAGTTTTGGAATGTTGATAACTTGTGATGGTGACATTCAAAATATAGTTTTACAATTATGCATTGTATCATCCCGATGGGACTGAATGAGTTGCATTATATTTACAGTTGCAAGAAAAAGTATGTGAACCCCTTGGGATTACGTGGAGTTTTGCATGAATTGGTCATAAAATGTGCTCTGAACTTCATCTAAGTCACAACAATAGTAAAACACAGTCTGCTTAAAATAATACTACACAAACATTAGATGGTGCCATGGTTTAATTGAACATAACATGTAAACATTCACAGTGCAGGGAGGAAAAAATATGTGAATCTTTGGACTTAATAACTGGTTGACGCTCCTTTGGCAGCAATAACCTCAACCAAACGTTTCCTGTAGTTGCAGATCAGACCTGCACAACGATCTGGAGTAATTTTGGACCACTCCTCTTCACAAAACTGTTTCAGTGTAGCAATATTCTTGGGATGTCTGGTGTGAATCGCTCTCTTAAGGTCATGCCACAGCATTTCAATCGGGTTGAGGTCAGGACTCTGACTGGGCCACTCCAGAAGGCGTATTCTGTGCTGTTGAAGCCATTGTTTTGTTGAATTACTTGTATGCTTTGGGTCATTGTCCTGTTGCATCACCCATCCTCTGCGGAGCTTCAGTTGGCGGAGAGATGGTCGTACGTTTTCCTGCAAAATGTCTTGATAAACTCTGGAATTCATTTTCC
>QLTV01002105.1:1545147-1561183 GCA_003457575.1 Thermophis baileyi
ACCCAAACCAGGTGTGTGTTTTTAAAGGGCAGGACAGTTGTCAGCAACACATCCAATATCATCACACTGATTGGAGGCAAGGTTGGCTCACTCCTGGCTCCAATTAGCTCTTGGCGAAGTCATTAGGCTAGGGGCTCACATACTTTTTCCTCCCTGCACTGTGAATGTTTACATGTTATGTTCAATTAAACCATGGCAACATCTAATGTTTGTGTAGTATTATTTTAAGCAGACTGTGTTTTTCTATTGTTGTGACTTAGATGACGTTCAGAGCACATTTTATGACCAATTCATGCAAAACTCCACGTAATCCCAAGGGGTTCACATACTTTTTCTTGCAACTGTATTTTTCAGCACAGTATGCTAGTATTGACAATTTAAGTCAGATTACCTATAATTGATTTAATCCACATCCCAAGAAAGTTTCACAAGAGAAAATCTTCGCACCTATTTTTTTAAGAATTTACCTCAATAAAATAAATGAGCTGAATTGTACAGTAGTAGTTACAAAGGCTGATGTAATGCTAAAGAACAGGTCAAATTGCTATAGAATCTGTTCCACCAGTAAATACATTTTCAGTATAGTGTAGGACTAGTGGAAAAACAAAATAATAATTTTTAGAACATGGTAAGAAGTTGATTTTAGTAGCTTTTAATAGAAGCTGAAAGTCAGAAAGCTAGTTGGTTAACATTTGTACCCGTTTCATTTGTATGGGGCAATATAGAAAATAGCTACATTTGAAGTGTGTGAATTGTCCTCTATGAGCTACTTCTCCAAGTTATAAGAGGCTATTCAAAATTGTTACTTTGATAGCTCTTTAAAATAATAGCAAATGAATTTCTTACATAAAAGCTACATTAATTTCCACAGAGACTGTGAATTGTTTGTAAATCTTATCAACCACTTTCATTGGAGGCTTCTGCATAAAATTTTCAAAGGGAGCAGGTTAGCCAGCAACCTTTTCCAAAACAAGGGGCCATATTACATGGTTTTGTTATATTATGAAGCAGTCACTCTGTGAGATTTATACCAACAAGAATTATTAGGTGTGTAGTGACGCTTCTAAGCCTGAACACTGACACATTGCAGGAAAGGAAGTGTTTGATTAACCCAAATACAACAGTGAGATACCTGTGCATCTGGTTTAAGTAATATAGTGCTTCTGGATGTTGTGGATTCCAGTTCCTTCTGCCACAACCAGCAGTGCCAACAGCAAAAGGTGGTAGAATTGTAATTTAAAACTTCTAATGAGGTACCTTTCTTTACCTCGCTTCTTCAATTAAGCATTGCAAAATAAACTCTCAAATATTGTTCTCCAGATTATCTGGACTAGCATTCCCAGAAACCCCAGACAACTACACAGGGATTATAGAAGTCATATTTCAAAACAATTGGAATTACCATCTTAGTTCTACCTTATATATTTTATATTGGTAACACAAAAATTAGTATTTTAATTCAAAATTATGAGAGCAAGTTTGACTTGACTTATTTCCCATCAGCAAAGTGAAAAGACAGGCTTGGCTCACAGAGCTCAAATTAAATATAACTAATAGTCCTGCTATTTGGTTGAGTTTACACAACACAGTAATAATCCATACATCAGAGAACCATATTTTAACTTATCATGTTTAGTGAATCCAGTATGAGGTCATGTAATGGAGTACAGTATGCTGCACAAACCCAGAAAATTTAGTTAATTAGATAAAACTGTAGATAAGCATGCCATATGAACAGCTTTACCAAGTACATCACACATCTTTTTCAGAAAGAGAACTTTATTTCTTGGATACTGAAAGATGATGCTGGTCCATTATGCACTGATTTGTTGTTTGTGCCTTCAAGTCAGTCTTCATTCTTGGCAACTGCCCGGACTAGTCCATGCAGTTTTCTTGGCAACATTTTTGAAAGTGGTTTGTCTCCTTGCTAAGTCTGAGAGGAAGTGACTGGCCCAAGGTTATCCAGCTCTCTTCATGCCTAAGGCAAGACTAGAAGTCACAATCTCTTGGTTCTATACCTTAACCGCTACACAAAACTGGTTCTGATAGATATGTTCTAATAGTTTGTGCTGACCTTACAAGATGTGCAAGGAAACCTCATAAAATCATCATGCAACAGATAGGTAAAGTAAAAAGGATGGCAGAGTTCCATAAGATAATTCTGCTTAGATAATGACTAGACTTCCTTTTCTCAGAGAGATGCTACAAATTAAATCTGCCTAAAATTGCATTCTCTGGGCTTTATATAATCTTTCCCAATTCCCACCTGCACCTCCGATTATCATTACTGTATTTTCAATGTGGTCACCTATATATGAAAGAAGTAATCATAGAATGATCTATGAAACTCTCTGTACCGCCTGAATAAATTCACTCCTTATTTGCAGAGATCATGCAGGATCGTTGCCTATGCCAGACAGAGCATGTTCCAAGTCAAAGCGGTAAACTACTCAAAAGATATACGGTAAGATGACAGAGGTAAAGAATGGGTTTTTCTTCCCTGCATGGAAAATCTGCTGTTGGAGACCTATTTATCCCCAGATCTGAAATGGGCCCCATTTCAGTCTAGTTCAGGAATGTTGCAATTAAAAAAAAAAAGTGCTATTGGACAACCTAGACATTCAGCTTTCTTTATGACCCTTTACTTCCTATATAAAGGGAACATGCCTGCTTCCCTGTTGTTCATCTGCTTTGGGATTTTTCTTTCTAGAATAGTGCCCACAACCTCCCTGACCCATTTCATAGCAGAACCCTGGCTGAAGTTTTAAATGCACCTTGAAGCCTTGAAGAAGTCAAGGTAATGGGAACAAAAGGCATGTTGTTGCCAAAGTCCATTTGACCACACAAATAGCAATAGCTATAGCAACAGCAATAGCACAGACTTATATATCGCTCCACAGTGCTTTACTGCACTCTCTGGGCAGTTTATAATGTCAACATATTGCCCCAAACAATCTGGGTCCTCATTTTACCAACCTCAGAAGGATAGAAGGTTTGAGCCCTGTCGGGACCGAACTCCAGGCTGTGGTGAATACTACATTTTAACCACTGTGCCACCAGATAGGTGGTGCTGTAAAGCTCAATGGATTTTTCTGCATTGAAACTTTAGGTAGGATATTAATGCAACTAGTTGTGAAACACTGTTTTCCTTTATCTCCTTTGTTCTTTTCTATAAGGCTTCTGGCATTCTCTGTGGCTTGGTTCCTAGTGATTCTATGGCCCATCGCCTTTCTGTTCCTCTGATTGGCATGCCTTTTCCATCTTCAGATTTGTTCTTCCAACATGTTCTAACTATAACGTATGGCTTTGGGTAGGATGGGGTGCAGTGTTGGATTAGGGTTTAATGAGCTATATTTTCTCTTCTAGGTTTTAGACTATATACAACAGTGGTAACAACAATACAGCTGAAAACTGCATGGAGAAATGTTGTTCTGTAACTGCTGCAGGACAAAATGCCACATGTCTGAGCTGAAAAGTCTGCCAGAGCGTACAGTGAAGATTAATCTTTCGGGAATTCTTCTAATAAAAGTTCTCTGGGAGTCACAGTTCCATAGTGCTTGCCTTTGTGTGAAACTTTGCTATGACCTCTCCCCACTTTTCTGCCTGAAACTTCTAGCCACAGCCCAAACTTGCCTGTTATCTCCTTTGTTTTGGGGAACAGGTTTGAAAAAGACTGGGGAAGAATCTGGTAGGACAGATTTAAGTTGTCATGCTAGGCCCTTTAACACTGCTGAGACATTGCTATTCTGTAATTTCCCATGAAACTAAAACAGAAATTTCAGAACACAAATTAAAAACAGAAGCAGGCTGTGTTATCCAGAAAAATCCATCCCTATTTCTAGGCTTTCACCAAGAAATCCAGCTGAACAAATTTTGTAATGGTTTCTTTTTTGCAAACTCTTCTGCCCACTTTATTGCTTCTGGTTAACTGAGGCCCTGGGGTTGGTGCTGAATATTTTTTTAAAAAGTACTAAGTAAGCACCCACCTCACAGTCTTGGTCAATGGTTTTTAATTTGCCCATTGTTAATTCCAGTTTCAGAAAAACTAAAAGGAAGGAGTCCAAGTACACATTGTCTTATTTGTCTCATGATTATTTGTAGCAAAATAGATTTTTTTAGAAAAAGAATGAAGAGGAAATCAGATCATCCTGAACAAGAAAATAAACTACTATTGGTCTCTAATCTATTAGCTATAATAATAAAAAAAGAAGTGCAGCCAGGAAAGATTCATTAGATCCCAATAAAATACTTCTTTTTCAACCTACCTGATATTTACTCTACACTGCAGTACTAAATAGTCTGAATATCAAATGAAACCAAACTTGAAAGAATTTAGGAAGTATTGTACAAGTATCTCTTTAAAAAGATGGGTAAATAACTGCCTTTTCCAGTGACCAGTTTTTCTAATCCACCTGTCTTTCCTACCATATATTATCACCAGGCAGCATTGCACAATTTGCTTCAAACCTACCTAATTTTAAAGGCCAACAATTCTATCAACGCATAATCATTTTTTATAGATCATTTTTTGTATGTGAACTGTCATACTGGTCCAAGAGAAAATATCTTCAGGATTTTATTCACCTCTTAGCTCCAATAGTGAGTAAACTTTTTAATGTTTTCTTTGCTTTTTTGTATTCTATGCTTTTAAAAAGTTAATAAAATTTAGGAAAAAAACCAAGAAAATAAAGCTATAGTAGAAATAGATTTAGAAAAGCAGCATTTGAACAGAGCAATTATTTTGGCTTCATAAGCCTTTTCTTTTTCCTACAACTTATAAAAGAGCTGAACTAACGAACGGGAAAATCTAGTGGGAGAAGAAGTACAACCTTAATTCAGTGGTAATGCCTCCTTCAAAAAGTTCAAGTTTTCCTCCTGTTATATTGGTATGGTAGAAGATAGTTCTGGGAAAAGGAAAACGCGTCAGATCAGCTCCCAGCCCTCCAATAAAGTCTACAGTAGTAAGTTTCATTGTTTACAGATCCCAGTTCCAGGCAGTAACCTCCAAAAGAAATAAACGGTATCAGGGCAAATTCAGCAGCCACTTGGTGATTCATGCAGCCTAAGTCCATTCAAATTCCAATATGAAGCGTAACTCATGTTAGCATGTTCTTCTTGCATTCCGTTTTCTGCACTCAGGTGCCGTTCTGCTGTTCTTTTGGAATATTGCTAGTCCATTAGCATCATTATATGCTATTTTAAAAGGAATGTGGTACCATAGCCATCTTCCTGTTTGGTAGAACTGACAATAAAGAATCAAAACTTCAGTTTCTTCCCTCACTGCAAGTCCCAGAGACATGAAAAGCATGCTACTGCAATGTCACTGAAGGGGACTGAAGACACAGCCAAAAGAAGTTCCTCCAGGACTCTACTGTAGCCATGAGACACTTTAGAATCAAGACAGTAGGACACCATCTCTGCAATCCACATACTGATACTTTTCAAAGGAGAGTTGCTCCGAATGAGAGAGATAGGAACAAGTCAGTGTACCTCTGGTGGGAGAGAAAAATAGGAATTTGGTAATAATAAAATGTTTACAAATATGATACCTCCTTGTCACTTCTACCAATAATTTATATCCCAGACTTTATTCTCAATGGTATATTTTGGAAGATATGGGACAGACAGAGAATGTAAAATTAACAACAGATCTGGAAGCTTATTAGTCATTATTGAGAGAACCAATATATGGTTTTTAAAAAGAAGTGATATAATTCCTAGGAACACAATAGAAACTACAGTAATTACATTGATTAGTGATATGATGAAATGATTAAACAAGAGGAGCAAAACAGCTATCTTAAGTTAGAGAAGATTCTCTTGATTAAAAGTATGCTCCTCATTTGAGCAGGATGAAATATTTGGCCTACAGACTAAACCAACCATCCAACCATTAGGATTTTAGGTTAAAAGATACAAATACTGGACCAAGAGTTAGCTATCATAAGGGGAGAACAAAACAGAAAAGAGAATCAGACTTACTGTATATGCAGAAGAACATTGTGAACCTTTATTTTGATCCATGTGCAAATTTTGCTGAAATAATGAAGGGGAATTTCACTGTTATTATGTGGCACATGCAAAACGATACTTTAATTCACTTTGTATTTTAGTACTCCTTTATGGTGTGTATTGAATTAGACTAGTTTCTCTAGATTTTACAGATGAAGTGGGTATATTCCATATTAATGGAAAGCTTTTGGTCAATGGCACCCAGAAATTTGTATGTTCAAGTCCTGGCATCCATAAATGAAAGTATCTTGGGGAAAATAACCAGAAAAATCCTTAAGGATTGATCTGCACAACCAGGTTGCCTTATGGCAAGGATAGGCCATTAATATCTCTTAAGAGAAGGAATGCATATCATCCTCAGCCAAGCCTCAGCCACCATTTCATGCTGGGTTGCTGGACTATGGAATGGTGAAAGGCTGGACTTTTTAGTCTGTATATGTGTGTGTAGACACCCATAAACACATTCACAGACAAGTTCACCAGTGGAAATGTGAAAAGCTAGGCATTTATAAACAATTCAGAGATGGAATGGTTAAAGGTGGACCTTTTTTTAACAATGTGAACTTGACTAGAGTTTGCTAGTTTCCCCTTACATCCCAAGGGACAGAAATAAATGTGAATTGGTGATGCTTGCTTGAGTTCTTACAAGCTCATTGATGGCACTGAAATGGTGGAGTTCTCATACCTCTTATCCTCTTATTGGGTGAAATGGACAAGAGTTTTTCTTTTAGTTCAAGTATTAAGAATAATGATAAAACCATGTTTGTTTCCTTACTGGACCCATGAAGTCATCAGATGGGAAAATATCAAGTACTGTACAAGAACTGAAGTTCAAGTACTGTACAAGAGTTGAAGTGAAATGTATCAGTGTATCAATGAAATCCCTATGTCCTTAAACACCCACCAAAGGGAAGTAAAGTGATGTGCCTGTTTTTCTAGCAATAGGGGCAAGAAACAAAGTGAGGTAATCCCACAATTGGGACCAATGCTTCAGTAAGAAAATACAAATCCATCAAGGTGAATGAAGAGGAGGAAGGGATTAAAATGTGAAAAGATTTTTTTTATGATGGCATAATTTCCAGCCAACTTATACATAGGAGTCAAGTAGCTTAATGCTGCCATGGTGGGGGTGAGAAGGAACACAACTATAGATTCTGGAGAACTGCAGGGATATCCATCTAAAGTCTTAACAGTTGATTTTGTTGCAGCTAGGGATTATTATTTTGTTGACTAAGCATGGAATTGGCATTATGTCAGAATGTTATAAAAGCAATTTTTAGTCAAATTAAGTATTTTTAAACCCTCAACTTTAAAATATAGTTGGATTTCAAATTCATCTGAAGTTCTGTTGGCTATGTTAAATTACTGCACTGGGGATAATCAATTCTGTATTGCCAAAATTAATCAGGGAAAATTAGCATTATGAATGATCTCCTAGAATTAGGCCTTTTCTCCTTTGAAATAAATCTAAAAGAAAAAAAGAACTTCTTCCTCCAAATATTTTAAAAGCATCTCCATTAGTTCTGCAACATACAAATCTATCAACTAGTTGATTAAAAGATGGATATCTAATTGTCAAAACAAATAAAATTTCACTTTTGACACCATTATTTTAAAATGAATCAGCTAACCGCAGGATCATTTCTTAGAGATATACTTACTAAGTGTTGGTATCCATGATTGTACTAGAGACACTGTAAAGGATCTAAAAATATATCAGAAAGAGAAAGTTACTGCAAAGTGTATTCATGTTTGTGTTCAGACAAATTAGTAAACCCCTTCTAGTCCTCACCTGGGCACTCTGCAAAGGCCTGATATCCACTTGAGTCATCACAGTTTTTTTCCCAATCACCACTGTTTTATGCAAGACTTCAATGTCAAGCTGAGCCACATACACAGGATAAAAATTGTTGTTTGTCACATTTAATATGTTCTAAAGAAAAGGAGGATAGGTGGTCAGGAAAAAGTGATAAATTGGCACACTGTCTGCATTCATAAAAGGATCCTCCTGAACTTTTGCCCTTAAGAGGCTCCTACTCTGCCTCTGTTGCTGCTACTTTTTAAGATATAATACATAACATGATGAAACATTGTATGGTTTCCAGATTGTGCAAAGTTTCAGATTTAATTCAAAAGTGCACAGGTACTTAAACACAGTCCACATCTGCAGGTCTCTTCTAAAGATCATACAAGCACCTTTTTGAAATCATATCTGAAGTGCTGCAAAGCCCCAGTGGTTCCTGTCTTAAACAGTACAACATCTCTATAGTAGATAGTCATTTACTTTTATGGGGATGAGTGGTTGAATGCAAAAGGAAAGAAGACAATGATTGTGGGATAGTGATCTGGACAAGAAGCAAGTTGGCCCTGGATGAAGGTTTTTCTATGTATATTACTCACTAAATTTAGCTCTATCTTTTTAAGAGCCGCAAGAGCCAGCTCTACTAGCATACAAGACTCTATTCAGAACATGGAATTGACATGTTTTTATATTTGGTGTATGTTAAGAATTATTGTGACACTATTCCAAGCTGTGGATCTTGGCAGGTGATTGTATAAAAGCTTGTGCATTCCCTGCTTCTTTTAGGTACGGAGCAACATTAACCAAACTAAATGAAGAACAGCTTCCTTTTGATCGATTTCATCTTGTCCATGAGATGAAGGCTTATAGAAGACTAGTTGCTTGGTCCTTTCCGTGTTCTTCAGCACATTCATTTGCATGCAGCATTTTTACACATGAAATAATATTGTGCTTATTTCTTGCTAGCATAATACTGCTTTGAATGTCTGCAACATATTTTTATGTTTGGGTGAGGTATGCTGCTAAGCTGCTGTACAAGTTGTGCTGATGATACGAGTCTGTTATGACAATGAGAGATGGAGGGAGGAAAGAAAGCTTTATGGGAACTGCAATTTCATCTTTGCACACTTGCTCTGGTATTCCTTTGGATTTATAATTCCCCCCCCCCAACCAATGTGTGACCAAGTGCCAGAGTAATGCTGGCTTTGCTGTATGAAAGAACAGCAACCATTGATCTTCACAGCTTCTTTATATATGCTTAGTGACCATTTTGCTTCTGATTTAAGGAATGGATTGTGGTTGCTAAACAAGTATATATTATATACTCACTGCACAACTTAACCTATTGAATAAAGAAGATTAAGAATATGACGTTGATAACTAAAAATACTCAGTAAGATTGATCTGCCAATATAACATGATATGTACTATATTTTATTCCATATATAAAAATAATTAAGTTCAATTTCTTTCTTCTTCCCCAAAAGAAAAATATGAATTTAATGAGCTGATTTTTTCTTTCCTAAAAAAATTCTGATTCTGGTATTTTCATCAGGTACAGGCAATTTAAAAGCTCTTCAGATGTTTTAGGCTACACTTTTTTATACCTAATCAACAGATTATGCTAGGTTAGGTTGATGGGTGCCATAGTCTGCAATATCTGAAGAGCATCATCTTGGCGACAAGAATTAAATTGGCTGTCAACTCTGAGGCATTTTCAATGAATGAATACATGTCTAGGCATTCTGGCACATTATAGACTCCATTATATGGAATACTCAAAATATTTACTTTTTAGAAAAGTACTGCTGTTCCAAGATGAAAAAATAAATTAAATTACTGCTTGCTAACACTGAAGGGTTCCCCCCCACCCCATTTTGATTGCAATACAAATTATGAGCAAATGTTTAGATTTTCCTTTTGTCAGAAGGTTTGTTAGCAATGATCTAAGAGTTCAACAAATATTGAGGTCCTTATTCATGCCCTAGCCCTTCTGTTTATGAAACAAATTCTTGATGTGTTATTAACCATTTATTTATTTTATTGTGCCTTGAAATATATCTTCTAGAATGGTACCATCAAGAGCCACACAAATCCCTTTAAAAAAAATTGAATTAGAGTATCATGTGTAATTCGTGGATCATATATGCTGGGTTCAGACATTGCACTAAGTCATTTATTTCATTTTAGTTTTAAAATCTTCTCCTTAAAAAAAACAAGCTAGATCAAACCATAATGTGTTAACCAGTGACAACGTTTTGAAGATTAAACTTATGATAAAATAAGCATTTTAAAAAAGAGACCATGTGGCCAGACACAAGCTTTTTAGAACTTGTACTATGTTACATATTGTTTCTTCTCCTTGAATGCTATCTATTTGCAGGTTTCAAGTTTTGATTAAAAAGAAATTGAACCATGCTCACACAAAACCCAGTGAAATGCTTGGTCTGGGTTAAAAGAAATACAAAGAGACAGACTAAACTTTATTCCTTTTAATCTCATTTAGTCATCTATTCTTTTGTTTTAAAAGATTAAGATTTAATTTGGGAGCAAAGTTTATCCCAACAACTATTCTACCCACCAGTGTTCAGTCTTAAAATAGATCTTCTGACAAAAATTACCTCTAACCCTATTCACCAAGCTTTCCTTGAAAAATGAGCAACTACGTTATAGCAACTGGACAAAAGAGAGGCTTCCAGATCAGAATTGACATGTTTTGCAGCTTATGGCCCTGCTTCCTATAGCCAGCACACAAATTATATTCAATCTCAGATGAATTTAAAAAAAGATTCATAATATGAATTTGGTCCATGTCTCTCCCTAACTCACTCTTCTGTCACTCTGTTCCTTGAACTTACAGTCATATTCAGGATGATGCTGGAAGTAGTATTGTCAAAAGAGATGGTGGAGGCATTGAGACCTGAGGGGAGCACCGCAATTGAACGTGGGAATAGGAAGTACATCATGAGACAAGTTGTCAGCAGGCAAATGGCTACTGTGAGAAATACATACAGCTTCCTGCCAAAACAGATCACAGGCAGTTAGTGATAGCAGAATTTCCTCCCACCTCAACATACACAGCAATCGCTGATAGCAGTGTCTAACAAATGGGGATAATAACTCCACTAGGATGAAGCAGAGGAAGAAAATGAGGAGAAATTTGTTTAGCAGAAAAAGACTGTGCTTACGTCCGTCTAGGCTTCAGCCGCTGATCTCCATATGGAATGAGGGCGACTAACTGTTGCTCCTGCTCTAGAAGGAGGACAATAGAGGAGAGAAATATGAGGGAATAGTCTGGAAAAGTAAATCTTTAGGAAAATTCAAAACTGCCAGAACTGCTGGAATCTGTCAATTTAATAAAAGCTTTCCTATGTGCAAAACACGATGTATGGGTCTGGCTATTTTAATTGCAAAGCTACGTGAGAATTGTCTGTCTGTCTGTCTGTCTGTCTGTCTGTCTGTCTGTCTGTCTGTCTGTCTCTCTCTCTCTCTCTCTCTCTCTCTCTCAACCAGCTATAGTCTGTCTGTCTGTCTGTCTGTCTGTCTGTCTCTCTCTCTCTCTCTCTCTCTCTCTCTCAAGCAGCTCTATAGACTAGTACTACTAAGCCCAGTTAATGCATCTCTTGGTTAAACAATACAGAAAACAGGAAGGGGCCTGGTTTGACTCTGAATGTCAATCAACAAGGCCAGGTCACCTCTGCAAAACAAGTCTTGAAAATATACCGGTACCTACCTCTGGGGATTCTTCCAGTGCCTTGGCAAGTAGGACAAGTGACAAAACCTCGATTGGTGTGATTACCACAAGGAACACAAGACACCTCAGAAGCATCTGCTCCATTAATGCTGCCATAACAGGATGCTTTATTCTCAGCATATGAATTTTTCTGCACAATCGATTTGCTTTCTTCTGTCTCCTTTCTGGTAAACAGGTTCTTGAACCACAAGATGGCTTTATCCATTGTACTTAAACACTATCTCTCTGGTGCAAACAAGCAGCATTAACAAATCAGAGCACAAAAAGGACTTTTGATTCTATAAAGCAGCACGTCATTCCTGAGTTTAGGACTCAGACAATCTTGAAAAGCATATTTAAAATCAGTGATTTCTACATAAATACCTTTCCCCTCTAAAGCTTCCCCACATTCCAGGAATTCATTGCATCCAGGTATGTGATGCTGAATTGCTGATAATGCTGCTACTTTATGGTCTTAAGCTCAGCTGTGAAATTTCATTAATACATAAGCAACATCCTGCCCAAGTTTATCAATCTGTGGAATAGTAAAATTGATGCAATTAGTTCATCTAATTCAGTCCTGTGAGTGGCACACACACGTGTTTTAAGTTCAAATAAATATTTGTTTTAAGAGCAGAAACACTTTGAAAAATTGAGAACTGTTTACTAAGTACACCATCGTTTTTCATGTAATTTATTGAATAGATTTATATCTTGTCTTTTATACAAGGGCTCAAGGCAGGAAATATAGTGTTCCCTCCTATTTTTCCCCACATCAACCCTGTGAGATAGGTTGTGCTGAGGGAAAATGCCAGACCCAAAGTTATCCAGTGGCTTTCTGGGTTGAACATTGGTTGTATCAATGAGAACTTGCAATAACTTAAAAAGAAATGAAGAAACACTTGAATCATTTTGACCTTTTTAAAAAGAGTATTCATCTCCAGTCTTAAGACTAGTCTCAAATTTGTTATACATTAATGGGGAAAAAGAGATCTAAGGCATTAGCCTACAAATCAGGAGACCATGAATTCTAGTTCTGTGTTAGACATAAAACCAGTTGAGTGACCTTGGGCCAGTCACACACTCTTAGCCCTGGGAAAAAAGGAATCGCAAATCACTTCCCAAATCTTATTAAGAAAACTGTAGTTCTCAAGAGTCAACATGGACTTGAAGATGCCCACACCCAGAGATACAAAGTTGAGGAGGGAGGAGAAATCACCTGAGTTTTCCAGAAAAGGTTTTTTTATCATTATGCTTTAAAAAAAATTCTACGTAGATTGTGATCTAAGTATTGTTATTTTTAAGACTATTTCTTTCAACAGTTAGAAGACAGGGAGCTTCTTGGAAAAATATTTTCTTGCGTGGAACTTAAGTGGGCATGACATTTACCTGACAGAAGAGAAAGACAGATCTCAGGATCACTCCCAAAGATTCCAGCAGGGCTAAGCATCAGGAGTACTAAGACCCATTTGTAGCATTTGCTAAGTTTTTACATAACTTACTGCTGTTAATTTTTTTTCCATTAAGCCAATGTTTAGGTTTTGCACAACAGACCTAATTATAAATTAATCGTGAGAATTATATATGCACAGCATTCTAGGATCCATAAGCTGCAACGCTTATGCTTTAATATGAGTTCTTGTTCATGTCTGAGAAATTGCTAAAAACAGTAGCTGATAGATTGCCATCTTGGACCTAACTTTGCCTTCTCATTCCGCTATGCAATCTGAAAAGAGTACAAATTAATGAATTTGCTTCACAAGGAACATCACCCTCATTGGTTGCTTCCAAGCAAATAGGAAATTCACTCACGTTCCCTTGTTCTCCCAACCGGGGCATTTTTCTGATTAGCATAATGGTGTTAAATGTCAAATTACTTTGCTGCAAAACAACGGATATTAAAAATCACTCGTCTAAAAGAAGTGGGGCATGAAATCAGAGAGAAATAAAGTGTTTTTGAATCCTCATAACGGCCGAGGAAAAGGTTTCAGAAAAACAGAAAGACAGACAGAAAGGTTAAAAAAGTAGAAGAAAACAAGAACGAAAGCAAAGAAGCGGAAGATAAATCGGTGCGGGAGGGGGTGGGTGGGGAGAAAACAGTGCAGTATGGTTTGAAGGGGCAGGAGAGTATGAGAGTCATATGTGGATCTTTAGAAAGGTTTCTGAAGAACTTAAGGAGAGTATGTGCTCACCGTATCCCGCCGAGGCCAGAGACAGGCGCTAAATCCTTAGGACTCCTCAGCCAATGATACACATGAAACAGAAAAGAAAAAAAAAACTACAATGGTGCCAGCCTTCGTCCCTTCACACGACTCCCACCCTCCTGCAAGAGGTGGGAAATAAGCAGCTCCACCCTCAATAGTCACTTCCCTTCTTTTTCAGTCGTTCTATTAAGGTGCATTTTTCTCCCCAAGACGCAGCAGATTCAGATCCGCATTTTTTTTTCCGGGAATGGGAGGTACCAAAGTTAAACACTGATTGAAAAAATGAACCTTATGACTTACAACGTGATTCTTTACGCTTATTTATTCGACACTGAAAGTGCTCTTGGAAATATTCCAAAGTAAATATCGTTGAGGATTAGAGCCTTGCAACAGATCAATCCGTTTCAAAATTGCATGGAGGTGAAGCCCGCTAAAACAGTAGCTCTTCCTCCCAAAAAAGAGCTCCCAAACTCGTAGCTTAACCAACCTAACACTTCCCATGCTCTGCAAGCCCATGCCAAAGTCCGCTGTACAGGCGCGGCATAAACGAGTCGCGTTAAATAAAAGGAGTGGCTTAATGTAAATGCCCACGCTCACGTGTTTGAGCGTCTACCTTCCGTGTTTTACATTAGTTTTGATCCTTGGAAGGGTGTGAAAGGAAGTGCTTGTGTAATTTTGACACTCCACTGCATGGGGGTTGTGCTTCCATCGGTTAGAATTTCGCTCCATTTATTAACAGAGATCGTTATGAAGTGTGTGAGCTCGCTCCGCTTTCTCTGTTCGGAGACGCTGGTTCACTTTCACTTTAAATTCAGAATGTAAATACGCTCTCTGGATTTTATGTGGTTTTTCAATGCGTTTGGTAAATTTCCTCGTTCCAGTGTCTACTGCAGTTCTAATCGCTGCGCGATTGCAGGTTTTTTTTAGGCGAAATTGGAAGGTAAATGTAGCTGGAATTTCTCTTGCAATTTATTTTCTATTCAGCGTTTGGCCTCAGGCAGGGTAAAACGGCAGTAGTTATCTTCTCAAAACCATTAATGTTCCTTAATAGTGTTTTCGGAGTCCGAGATGCGCCAAAATAAATTGACCCACCTTGGGCACACCAAGTTATGTTAGGGTCTCAAAATAATCCTCTGGATGTTCCCAGCACCATTAGTTTAAAATGATCACATTAGAATTACCATTTGGTTCCACAGCACTTGCACTCACAGGCCTGAATAAATATAATTTAGCTTTTTTTTTTCTGCTCGAGGTCCTTACTTGGAAGCCCATTTGTTGCAAGTGCAAGTGGGAATACTAGGCTGTCTCTCCCTCCTAATTCCAAATGCTAAAATTAGATCTTCCCTCCTTGGCCTACCAGGGCCCACACTGTTTGCATCTGTGGACAATAACTTTTAACTTTAATTTTATTTGATAGGATCGATTTTGTCTTGGGTGTGTGTGTATGTGTGTGTGGGTGAGGGTGTTGGGGTTGATAGGATGGAAGGGGTGAGTGTGGAATGGTTGAATGGG
Organism: Thermophis baileyi; assembly: GCA_003457575.1. Taxonomy (NCBI): domain Eukaryota; kingdom Metazoa; phylum Chordata; class Lepidosauria; order Squamata; family Dipsadidae; genus Thermophis; species Thermophis baileyi. Next base: position 1,560,410 of record QLTV01002105.1, read on the forward strand.
GGAGGAATGAGGGAGCCAGGGGCATGGAATGGACCCCCCTCTGCTGAGTGTGCAAACAGAAGCAGATGGGGGCTAGGATGTGACCCTCAGCTTGGTATGGATGTGGGGCCTTGCCTGCTGGGGAGGAGGGGGGCTATTGAGGTGGGGGAGGGGATCTCCAGGGTATTGGAGAGCCGGAGTATTTCGGTTATGACTGGGAGAGGTAGATATGGCGGGAGCCGAGGGGTAGGCTGCTCTCGGGGAACTAGGACCCACTGTCTCAAAGCGATTCCTTGTTCTGGCCCCTCTGGTTCTGGTTCACCGGGCTCGTCTCGTATTCCTGGTGACTTGGGATGTCAGGGCCCTGGCCTCAGGCTGCTGCTGCTTAATGCCAGGTCTGTTGTTAACAAGGCCCCCCTCGTTCGGGATTTAATCCTGGAAGAGAGGGCTGACCTGGCATGCAAAACCGAGACCTGGCTGGGCAAGGAGGGGGGTGTTCCCCTCTCAGAGATGTGCCCAGACGGGTTTCAGGTATTGCATCAGGCGCGACCCCAGGGAAGGGGTGGAGGAGTGGCTAAAGGCCCCTCTCGTTCGGGATTTAATCCTGGAGGAGAGGGCTGACCTGGCATGCATAACTGAGACCTGGCTGGGCCAGGAGGGGGGTGTTCCCCTCTCAGAGATGTGCCCAGAAGGGTTTCAGGTACTGCATCAGCCACGATTCCAGGGAAGGGGTGGAGGAGTGGCAGTTATTGTCCATAAGGGTCTTTGTCCTCGCAGGATCCCTGCCCCGGAGAT